>WARS01000029.1:21202378-21262378 GCA_008933995.1 Datnioides undecimradiatus
GAGAGACTGAGGTAGGAGGGAAGACAGCGAAACAGGTAGAAAAGCAGCACAGGAGCAGGAGAAAGCCAGCACAGGATGGCTGGTTGGAAAAGAAAAACGAATCAAGCTGACCCTGCTCGATCACCAGCCCCCTGTCTCTCATAATTGCAGCATCTCCAAAACAACCAAAACAAACCAAATCAGTCCTAATGTATTTCCCTGTCACAACTGCCTGGCGGGAGCCAAATAGCTGCTCCCAGAGAGAAATGTCTTTTTGAAAAACACCACTGGTAAATATGCCTCTCTGCGTGGCAGATAGCAGTCTGGGCCCTCCCCCTCTCTCATTTCTCCTCTCATTTGTTCTCTTTCACTTTCCATCTGTTTATTTCCAAGGTAAAGAGAGACGGCTCTCTGCGGATGTCACAATGTGCCTCTCACAGTCTCGCAGGCTTTCTTACTTTCTCCTCCTCTCTGTTCTTATTTGCTTTTTTTTTTCCTTTTACAGAGATTCGCCATAACTGACACCTGTGAGAATGTTATTGCTGTTTATTTCTTTAAACCATATAAAATGTTGCTTAATGACATTATCAGACCTTTGATGGGTTCTGAATTTCAATATATATGTTGCTGGGGACATACAACACAAGTACAGACAGTGTTTGAAAGAGTTCAGTCATTTAAACATTTTTGTTATCAGCAGTTATCATGTCCTTCACATATCATCATTACCCTTTGGAGGGAATTATGCTCTATATACAGTGACCACAGTAAACTGGGAAGAGCAAATAAGATTTCTAATTGCTGCACCGTTTTGCAGTTTTGTCATGATCAAAGTTGTGGAAGTTGCAAAAGAAAGAATTTGTATTTTGGTACAGGCAAAACACATAATGGTCAAAATCTCTGATGATATATTCAAAAATAAATCAGTGACACCAGTCGTGGGAAAGGTGGTGTATTTGTTTTTTCATCATTTTATATAAACTGTAAGTTTTTTGCAGTGTTTTTAGCAAAAGTACTAAATGAAAGTTGCAGTTTTTTAAGTCAAACTGTAAAACTTGTCCAGCAGTATAAGACGGTGTCGTCTGCATATAGACGAATATAACAGGCATTTGCAGAGGGAGTGATATCGTTAATATAAATAATGCAAACACTGTCGCTGCATCTCTCTCTATTTTTATATAGTTGAATTTTGTTTGAAGAGATCTTATACTGGGTATTTAATTGTGTTCATTGTTGAGGCCCCTAAATATTTTTTTATTGATTTACAGTATTTTTAGATATTTCCACATAAGTACAGGTATAGCATTAAAAATCCGCTGACAGTAGCAGGAAAATAGGATAATTTTTCTGGGAAAACGGGTAAAAATAATGCTCCAGACAGATAAATACATCACAAATCAAAATTTGCAAGAGGAGCAGTCACTTAAATGCCTTCGCTACCTCTCTGTTTATCTCCAAGGTTGCAACCAACACCAATGAAAGAGTGATTGTTTGTGCCATTAACATACGCCTCCACTTCATTTCTGGTGTCATGTGAAACAAGGAGAGCGCCACTTCCAGGTAAGGCCTGTGTTCAAGGACAAGAGCTGTCCTCTGCTATAAGTAAAGAAAAAGTTTTCAAAAGATTTTTTTATCTCCTGAATTTCAAGATTGATGGACTTTATGATGCTGGGCCCAAAAACGGCTATTCCGGTTCAACAGACAGTCACTCCCTCGCCAATGTCAAGTTAATAAGTGTAAATGATGATATAAGTGGGGTACAAGTGGGTACATGTTAGATAATTCCCCTTCCCTCTGAATAGGAAAATGTCCCAATGCTGGTTTTCTACTGCCAAAAGGCCCAAAATGACAATCAGACTGATCTGTTTCATGCTGCCCGCGTCGCTATACTCACACCTACCTCCATATATTTAATAATCCTGCATTAAAACAAGAAAATATCACTCTTCTGAACAAAAATGCGAGTTATTTTAAATGTTCTCGGACTTGTTATTTCATGACGAGTGCATGCAGTATCATAAGAGGAAGCTTTTAGAGAAACTTTATATCTAAACGCAGCAAATCCTCAAAGTTTCATCATGCTAACAAAATACCTGATCAGCTGCTAACTTCAAACTAAAGGTCCCAGTGTCTTACAGTGCAGCTGATAGTGACGAACTCACCTGAGACACAAATCACCTCCCTAATAACAGGCATTGCGACTTCGTGTGTGCGCGCGCGCGCCTTTATGTGCGTTTGAAGGCAGGTTGCATGTCACAGGAAGGGATTAGCAGTATTTTAATGAGGGTTTAATGTTTACGTTCACAGGCTGACACAAGCAGACAGACGTGTACTGCAGTCGACTGATGACAGGTCTCTCTCTCACACACACACACACACACGCACACACACGCACACACACACACACACTGGCAGGCAGACATGCAGAGAGACAAACAGATCAGAGTGTTTTAATGCCTCTGAAGCACTATTAACGACATGACTAAAGCTTATTAGCGGGTTAGAGGATGTTAGCCAGCCACTCAAACACAGAAATATGCAGCATGAGCCGTGTGTGTGTTGATGTAGCTAATCTAATTACAGAAACGAAACAGACCTCGCCGTCACCTCCTTGTACTGTAAATACATTAGCTGTCCGTCAGATTTTTCTTTCCACTTTTTTTTCAACATAACTCACAAAAAAATGGTTTTTTTTTTATACTTATAGTAATTTATTCACAAAGTTTAATTCACCAGCAGCACCCACTGACCCATTTAGGGTCAGCATACACACGTTTTATTACTGTTATTGCATTGTTCCAAGTGTATTCCATAAGGATAATGTTGATTTTTACTGTTAAAGTGCATGATTTTCATAATTATATACATATTATTTACATATTATGTTCTTATTTTCATATTCTTATTTTCATTCGGCTTTAATTTTTTATTTTCTACATGTGCAGCTGCTTTAATTACAAGCACGCAACATTTCACAATGTTTGACGTACGTAGCTCTTCATCCAGTCCGCCGCTTTACACTTTTTATAGTTTGACATGCGATCGGCGTCGGCGCCCGCGAGTCGTAACCGCGGGAATCTATCTCGCCGTTACCGACTCTCGCTAACGTCGCGTCAGTGTGTACCAGAGGAGGCTCATTCTGCAGGAAAACACCTGCCGGGAATTTCAAACAAATATTAAAGTCGCTGTTTTGGTGATATTGCTTTAAATGTCTCTCTCCCTCTCTCTCTCTCTCTCTGCCTCCCCACCTGACCAGGTAGGTTAATGTGAGCCACGCCTTAGATCAACCTCCTAATGCTTCTCACTCTCTCTGCAAACTGCTTCCCTGCTGCAAGAGCCAACCTGCCCCTCGCACTTTGTTTTTCTCAGTGTGTGTGTGTGTGTGTGTGTGAGAAAGCGACGCAGGGTTAGGGCGTTGCTCCGGCTAGTTTACTCTCACAGAGCAAACAAATCTCTGATGTGTTTTCCTAACCCCGATAGCCACGGCTGACACCATGTCAACAACAGGGACAGAAATACTTCTTCCTCTCCCTCTTTCTTCTCTCTCCTCTTTTCTTTTCTTTCTTCTCCATCCCTGTATTCTGCACCGACGCTGCCTCCCCCCCGTCCTCACTGCCGCCGTCTTTCATTAACATCTTTCATTTTCAACATTCTTTTGTCTTCATTCAAATCTTCCAGTTCCTCCCTCAACTCTCTCTTTCTTGTCTTCATGCCGACTGCGATCCTCCCTTCCCTTTCTTCCTTTGAGCAGACAGAGAAAGCTGTAACCACAGAGAGGTTGCGTTTAAAGGAAGTGACTGAGCCCAGCTTTGCACAACTGTTTGGTGATCTCTGTTGCCAATTTGTATCTGTAAGTCTTTGAGGATCCTGTTTGTGTGTTTGTTTGAGCCCGGCCAGGTGTGCTGGGTGCGAGCCAAGGCAAAGATTAAAACCTCAAATCCCATTTCCTATTATACATATTGCTGTTACAATAGTTTGCTTTGAAGTACTTTTTCCACTTGAATTCAGCGTTTGGTTTGCACAGTCGTCGGGGCGCTGGGTAAGTTTCGTGGCCCTAGGGTTTGTGAAAAACCCTCCAAAACCAAAGTGTTACGTTCAGTGACGCTGCGTTACATAAAGAGCCGGATAACTGCGCCCACCGCAGCAATATGTTATTATATCAGAATAGGACTGAAGCTAATCATGGTTTCAGTTATTTATTCATTTACCAGGGACGTTTTAGTCGTTTCCACATCAAAGTAAACATGTGAGTTAGCGAACGAGCTAATTAGGTTATTAAAAACTAGTAATCTAATGTCATCAGTGCGATGTGATTCAGTGTAATACATGAATAAATCCCCCAAATAAGAAAAACATTTTAAAACAATGCAATTTCCTCAATAAGAATGGTTCAAATTAGAATTTCCGTAATTGATTAATTAATAAAAAATGGATATTAAAGTGCCTCAAACATGATAAATGCAGAGGATGAATGAAGCTGCAAAATTCAAATAATATCCAAAGTGTTACTTTATATTAAAATTGGTCATGTTTACGTTGCTTTAGCATCAGCTCTGTTGTCTTTTGATCGGGTTGATTTGTTTCTGGGACAATGTTTTAAAATCGCCTTGCAAAGCAGAACAGAGTAATTATATTTACATTTCCACCACAGATCGACGGCCAGACTGAAATAAAAATGTAGAAAATCTTTTTTTTTTTGTTGTTGTTGTTGTTGTTTTCCCACAAAGGTAGCTCATAACACCCCATAACACCATCCCCACTCTTAATGCTGGTTGAAACCCTAAATAGTGGTGCGTTAAAACCTTGTTTAACTGTTATGAGTTCTGAATCATACCCTCACCTCTGCACACATGCATGCGCGCACACACACTGCGGTGTTTTGACTGGTATGTCAGAGTTAAGAGATCAGCGCAGACCACCCTGGGAGAAAGGAGAGGAGAGGGAAGGATTTCGAGTTCGCCGGTTAAAGAGTGAAATTTGTATTGTCACGTTTTTAGCGCAGAACTTCTTAAAAGGTGTGGAACGGTGGAAAGTTTTTTCTTTTTCCCTCATTTGAATAGATGTTGAGGGACCAAACTCTTCAGAGACAATGCAAAAAAAAAAAAAAAAGTTACTGCTGGAAAGTGTCAAGAAAGCCAAGGTCCTCCTCTCCGTGACGAAACCTGAGAAAAGCATTTCCTTTCTGACGCTCCTCTCAGTGATAAATGCACCTGTGTTATTAAAATGTTGGGTATTAGTGGGTAGAAAGGGGTGTCGAGAAGCACAAAAAAGCAGCAGTGAAAGGAAGAATGTTCCTTGACCTTTTTACCCTGCAGCAAAAAGATGAATCAAACAGTTTTGAACTTTTTCAGCATTGTTCCCAGGCTTTAACTTCAGCCGTGAACAGCAGCCGCCACATTAAAAGCTTAATCTGTGATCCAGACTTTAAAAAAAAAAAAAAAAACCTGCCTCAGAAAATAGGAAATGAGGCTTTTTTTAAAAAAAGCTTATTAAAATACATATCAATAAAGCTTTAAAAACACAAGTTTACTTTCATAGACGTGCGGTTATTAGTAAACAGAATATGTGATGTAACGTCGCTGCGCCCCGTCTGGGTCGAGTCCGGTTGGTCCAGTCCGTGTCGTGTTTTGCTGAGCTGTGCTAAGCCTCTCTGTGCGTACCTGTGCTCCCTCCTGTTTAGTCTCAGGGCAGAGACGCCCTCACTCTGGACAAATACCTTCCGGATAACTTCCGCCCCTCCCCAAAACCACTTCTATCACTGGCCCAGACAATACACACTCACAAAGGGCTTGAAAAGGCCGGGGCCACACGCAAACCGCCGGGGACACGGGGACGTGTGCACGTGTGTCTCAGCTCGCCGTAAAAGGTGCCACTGTGTCACTGAATCGGATGTAAGACCCCACCTGATCATATCAGGGCTCCACTGTGGTGGTGTGAAGGCCACAGCACTGCAGAGCAGACAATCAGAGGAGCACGGGACGGCAAATTTAAGTCAAACTGCGCTTTTTTTTAATAATATCTTGCAACATTTCTCATGTTTTTTTACTTTATTTCATTTTAAAGTTGCTTATTTTGCATCGTAAGGCATTATGGGTATGCTGAATTATCGTAAATAAATGTGCTCCCTGTAAGAATGATGCTTCATCCACACTTCATTTGAAGAAATGATTAAAATCTGCACAGTTTGAGGAATTTGCGAGACATTTCTGCAGGGTTTTCGACGACAGAATTCAGATTTTTATGTGACCAGCACAATATTTCACGAGTCCTGCCCTGTTGGTTGTAATATTCAAAGTGCAACTGCCACAGCTGTCAGATAAACACAATAAACATGAAATATTAGCAACGATACCAGATACCAGTGATGATAAAGCATACTTGAGTAAATGTATTTGATTACTTTTGCTCTCTAACTCACACACACACACACACACACACACACACACACACACACACACACAGAGGACAAAGAACAGCCTGGAATGTGTTTACCTACCTCTACAACTCAACTTAATGTCCAAGGTAAACGTGATGGATCCCTCCCACACCTCTCTCTCTCACACACACCCCTACACGCACACACACACACAGACCAGACAGCTTGGAATGAGCCTGGTCCACTACGCCGTGTTGACAATGAGTCCAGTGACAGACGGGGATTTGCGTTGACATCGATCTCGACCGACAGCTCTGACCTGATCTCTGACCTGACGTATCGAACCTGTTAGTCACTTCAGGTGCTCCCGCCAGCCTGCGCGTGATGCTCTGTGATCAGTTCACCTGCGCCTTGTTTCGCCTGTGACTGTATCACATGTTTGACCGCACTGCATGCGGTAATGTACCGCGTCAGTTCACACTTTAGATGGTTAAATGGGCTGGGAGACCATCTTGGATCTCGGTACGACTCCTGCAAAACACTGTGTGAAAGCAAACCTTGGTTGCCGTGCCAACCAAATGGCGTGAGTGACGAACTCGGTGACCACTGTCACCGGGAATTTTCCAACTTGGTGTGGCTTTCCAATTCAACGCTGTTAGTTCGGCTCCTGTTGTTGAGGTTACTCCTGGAATTGTTAGGCTCCACATTCACAAACGGAAAGGAACACTGTACGGTAGCAACCTTTAGCTTATAAATAACATTTGCTCCCCGAATGTACATGTTTCGGACTAAACTGACCATTCCCTGTCTGTGTGGTCTGCCTGCTGTGTGCAAGACTATGTAGCCCTGATTTGTTTGCTAGTAAGCAGTCAGTTTCCTTTATGTTTGACTACGTAAACAATAGCTGGCGGCTAAAACGGTCCACATTTGTTCATTAGAGTTTCATCAAAATCTTGGCGGCCATTTTGGCGACTTGGCAGTTATTTTGGGCGAGTAACACCGGGCCTGTATCTACATGCATGGAGAGAGGGTCGTGACATCAGCTTCAGTGGACACCAGCCAGACCTTCTCTTACAAACAAGTGATTATTGATTATGTTATTGATTATATCATAGATAAAAGATAAAAATGTTTGTGTGTCTTTGTTGCGTCTTGTCGACGGTTTCTTTAGTTGTGATCTTCAGTGTCAACCGACAGCCATATTTCAAATATACAAAACAGAAATTATATTAAAGTAAATTATATTGTTGTCGTTTATCGTTATTCTTTATTGCCAAGTCTTAATCCCAGTTTGCTTTTAGGGTTTTCTGACAGGAAGTCAGGCGACATAAGTCACATGGGGGAGGTGGAAGAAAGGGTCAAACGAACCTTTCGTGCAGAAGGTTTATATCCCGTGTGAATGCAAAAGACACTGCTGGCTTACTACTGCCAGCTTTTAGGATGTATAAAGAATCGCTGAGTCATTCAGTGTGTGCAAACGCCAGATTTCAGCGTTGCTCTGCTCGACTTCTGGACCAAGAAACTGGATGTCGCAATTGAAACCTGAGACATCTCGATGACCAGTTGGGTGTTCTCATGGTTTCTCAGGTACAATAAGTAGGAAACCAATCTCCCGAACACTTACAGCGCTTTGTAGATGAAATCCAGATCACATACTGACAATAGCATGTCACCTTTCATACCCACGTTCTCCAGTGTGCTAAAACGCCTCCACCTCCACCTGCAGATGTGAGTTTACAGTTAAAAGCAGGTGAACTGAAGCACAAAGGGGATGATTACAGGTGAACGGACCCCTTGGCATGCTGGGTAATTGACATGATTAGAGTATCACCTATAACTGCGGCGCTCGGCGGACGCTGGAAGTAACGTTGCACAATCTCCCACAAGCTATTTTTGCCGGTGTCCTCATTGAACCAGCATTTCAGGTCTCGGCCTCCGTGGCGGAAACGTTTGCTTTGTTTACGCCGTTTTTCGGATGCTCATTAAAGTTAATTTGTTTTCAAACCGCGCCACCTATCCATCCCGCAAACCACAAACCTGACGGGTGACAAAGTTGGTGGGACATGACACCTCTCACGGTTTTAACCTGCTGCTTAGATTTACCGCCGGCGTGAGACAAACTTTAAGAGCGGCTGTCTGTGTGCCAAACGCAGCTTCCTGTTGTGCCTCAGACAGCACTAACCTGAAGCGGTTTGTCAACTTCAGGGAACCCACTTTCATATTCTGGTGTCACAGTTGAACCCGAGGGAAGTGTTAGACTCAGGGTGGGTCAGGATTGGGCGTACTGGAACAGGATTAAGGTCTAAAATTAGGCTGAGGGCAGGGGAAAGTATCAGGTGCGTCTGAAGCTTCTGAAAAACAATTACCACTTCCTGTCTGGATTCAGAGTAATATCATTTTGGATGAGTTGACGTGAATGGAACGCACAGTTAGCATAAAGTTTCAAAGCCAGATTTGAATGGAATGCACTGTTAACTGAAAGGATTAATAACAGATTTGACTTGAATGGTCGGATGACTTAGAAGAGAGGAAGAGGGCGACTCGTCTGGGAGATTCCTCCGAGGCTAAGCAGCGCTCGCACACGAAACGTACACACATATGTGAGTGTATACACCCAAGTTCCCCATCTCTCTCTCTCTCTTTCTCTCTCTCTCTCTCACACACACACGCTCACACACAACCCTGACTTCCTCCTGTTGTGTGTGTTTTGTCAGTCTAATCTCTGGTCTAATCCTCACACTGCAGCCAGACAGACAGGCCCACCCAGGTGAATGAGCCTGAACTTAAGAGTAAGCGCGCGCGTGTGTGTTTGCGTGCGTGTTTGAGAGAGAGAGAGAGACGCACAGCTGGCGGATGGCCCAGGTCATGTGACTTAGACGGCACTGAGATGGGGACGCGTGGGTAACGCAGACGCAGATATAAGCAACACGGAAGGAGAGAACGCGAGGCCCGTCCACTAATTAATTAAAAGGCAAGCATCTCAAAACCAGCGGTCTCCAACGCCGCCATTAGCGGATTCACCAAATCCCAGCGAATCTTTTCAAGTCGAGTTCCACTTGGGTGACCTTTGACCTGCGAATTAGCCCCGCTGACCAATAGCAAAATGTCTAAGCTGACGTCTGAGGGAACGGACAAAACGGAGGAAGATATGGTGGCGTAAGGGTTGCGTTGCTGGTCTAAAGTGCGCCGCCAGCGTTTCGAGACAATCAAAGCACGTCTGGTTCACCTCGACCCCAGCTGTCACCGTGTCACCAAGCTCCCACGATCAAATATCATGCATATTTTGTGATGTGGCTGTACCTGAACACTGATTATGCTTTAGCGGGGTCAGCTGCGCGTGGGTCTCCCCCTCGTTTGCCTGCTTTACCTTGCAGGTCCCCAGTAGGCCGAGTTCATTAGTGCACGCGGGAGCAGCTGGCCAGTCACTTCATGGGCTCTCCCTCCATTGTTCCAACAACCTCACAACCTCACAGCCTGAGTGTGCCTTTTGGTTGTTGCACGTCAGGTAATAAAGTTGTACCCTGTTCAGTTTAAACTCGTCTTTACAGCAACTACTTTCGCAGCAAACTGATTCAGGTCCATGGAAATCAGTCCTGGTTGTTGAGGTTTGGGCTGCAGTGCATTTTAAACAGAAGCACAGACTGAATTTGCATTTGCACTGGTGAAAGTTACTGTTGAGACACGTCAGCCTCACTAAAACTTAGCCCAGCGGGGCTGAATCGATCACATGATCGGCTACTAATACGTAGTTTCACCAAATGTATTTAGAAGAGCAAACAAACACACAGATGTGCAGTGTAGGTAGTATAAATCACAAATGTCAACTCGGGTTAAAGCAGCATTGCACTTAAATATTACACACTGCATTTTCCAAAACAACCTGCATGTTGAAATTACTCAGCTGCAGCATCACTGCAGGGAAACATAACGGCCTAATTGAATTCCAGAGTTTCTTTGTGTCAGATGTGAACACACTTTGCTTCAACCTTCAGTCCCGTGGCTTCTCCTGATCTGAAGGCTGTTCACCTCCCATTGATACACTCATACATCTCATTTCTGCCGCATATCTGTGAACAGTTTTGATCTGTGAACGCAGAAAGAGACGTAGGCTGTAACGGACTCTGTCAGAGCAGGGAAAGTGCAGATAAGTCCAGTTTGTGGCTCCTGGGACTCGATTTCCTATGCTGCCCCCTTCCTGGCAGGGTGGCTAGGCGGCCCCTGTCCTATAGCTCCTTGGGGCAATGTGGACCTGTATTTGAAAGCTGTTTGTACCGTTTCGCGCTGAAGGCAAAAGCCAGATGTTAGCAGGTGTTGGTGGCCGGTGCGATTGTGGTTTCAGTCGTTAGAACAGAAGCTGTAAACGCGTTCATTCATCTTGTCAGCTGGCGACAGTAAGAAGCAAAACGGCCTTTTACTCTAAACGCATTTACTTGCATTAAAATGCTGAGTTTGACACGAAGAGGTGGGCAGTACGTTGCAGGTTTGCTGCACTCAGACGCTGAACATCTACCTGCTCCTTGCGCCCGAAGCCTCGGTGCGCTCTGAAACTGTGAAACGCACATGTTCTGCATGTCTGACGAGCGCGGGAAACATTTCTAATTACACTGTGTCATGTGGTTATCTGGAGCCTCAAAACCCCAACCCTGAAAAATAAAAAAATAAAATAATATCCCACCGACACTCTAAAGTGTAACTTTGAAGATTTCCAACGAGTATTTAATCCGTGTTCCCAGCTGACATTAAAAGCTGAATTGCATTTTGCATTCAGCCGAGACATGCTGCAACTATTCTATATGCCACATATGACAAACAGCTAATCCTTATTTATGCCTTCCCCAGCCTGTCACACATTAAGCTGCAGTTGCATTATGGCCAGTGGCAGGTAAAGTACAGTAAGCCTGACTGGATTTGGCAGCAGCCTGAGACACAGACGGTTAAGAGGTTCCCTCTAAAATGAAAGATATACGATGTTTGAAACCGACACCTTCCACGGAGGACAATTGTTGGCATGAAAGCAAAGCACGTTATGAAGTGGCAGGAAGTCGTTCATTATCCTGACACCTTTGTTTATATCACCGATGCTTCTGCCGCTGCCGCTGGTGTGATGATGTGATAATCTGTCGTAAAAACGCTGATTGATCAAGTCCCGTCACGTTGGAACACATTGTTGCGCGAAGGGGAAACCTGGTGTGCAGCCAGGGTTTAAAACACCACCCTAACAAACAGGGATTTGCGGAGATTATAGGTGAGGTGATTCAGAACAAAGTGCTAGCACATATGCGAAAACAAGGCAAAGGAGGGCCGCCTTTAAAGTACACAAACTGGCTCTGTGCTCAGCGTATTGATAACCACAGACACAAAGACGATCTTCACACCTGAAATAGTGGCAGCAGCCTGGAGGGAAAAGCTTGAAGTCTTTGTGAGGGACAAATTAAACGGCTGCTGTGATTTCCCTCGCCCGTGTGTGCTCACACATCTCCTCCCCTTTAATAAAAGTCAGCGTAGGGGTGGAAGAGGTCTCCCGTGAATCAATAATCACCTCTTTTTTACTGCAGTTACAGAAGCAGAAGAATAGACTTGTCACGCTGTGACTAAGAGGCCCTCAAAACATTTATTCCACTTTAAGTCAGTGTAAAATCATTATATTTTAATAACCTAGTAAATCAAATTAGACTAATACGTGTATTGGACTCAGTATTAAATGTGCTGAATGTTCAATAAGACATACATTTTGCCACTACTGGAGCACGGCATCATGGGAGTCATCATTTCAGTCGGCTTCACCCGATCAGGATTCCTTCATTGTTCATTGAGTCGGAGGGTTTTTCTCCAAAACAACGAAAAACTGATTAATTAATTAATTTATCATCCAAACAAAGCTTAGAGAAACAAAAGCCGTCACATACGTCGATGGACCCATCACATACACCAGACTCCTTTAACAAAAACAGTAACTTAACCCTCTGGAGCTGCTGGTTTACTGGCAAATCAATCAGCTATCCGGGTTACTGGGTGACACAGTAACAAGCAAACTAACTAACCGAGGCGGCGGTAGACCGACAACTTCCTTACTCTGCAAGAAAGAGTCTGACGGCGAGGTAAAGTGCAAAGGTAAAGGGAAAGAATAATAAAAATAATATAAATATAGCAAACGCCTAAACTTGGAAGTGGCTAAAGTACAGCAATAGCACAGTAATACATTACTTCCTACACCAGTTCTCCTGCTGCCTACCAAAACTTGGTGTGCATCATACACTGACTAAACGCCACCTCAGACGACCCAAAGCATCCACTGAAGATAAAGCGTTCTCCTGGGACTCATCAGCCGGCTGCCCCCCCCCCCCCCCAAAAAAACCTGCGCTGCTGTAAAAACACACCACAGTTCATGAATATATGTAAAGGCTCCAATTTCACATAGATACAGAGGAGTAACATGCCTCGTCTGAAGCTATATTCCTGGATGTTGCAGGAATCGTGCCCCCCCCCCCCCGTATCCATTTTGCAGAGAGAACTTTCTTGTTGAAAGCAGGTTGGACTGAAGCACCGTGAGGCTGATTGCAGGTGAAGAGGCCTCTTGGTATGCCGGGTAATTTACATGACATGATTACTCCAGCAGCCCCTTTCTTTGTGTGTGTGTGTGTGTGTGCGTGTCTGTGTTTGTGCATGAGTGTGTGTGAAAGAGAGCGAGAGAGAGAGAGAGAGAGAGCGAGAGGGAGAAACATGTAAGGAACAGGGTTTAGTGGTAATATGGTGCTAAACATCTGTGAGCTTGATGACACTCACTTAAAACAACGAGAGGAAAGGTGGGAGGGAGTCATGATTGAAGGAAGAAAAGAGGGAGGGAGGGAGGGAGGGAGGGAAGGGGGAGGAGAGGGAGGGGGGTTGAAGGGTGCAAAGAGGACGATGAAGAAAAACAGCAAAATATGAAAAACAGGAAAGAAAGAGGGAGAAAGGATGGAGGAGCAGAGATGGAGGAAGTTGACGAATTCATCAGACGCCCCCAAGATACCGAAGCTAAATGTACAAACATCAAAGAAGAAAAAGAGTGTGTGTGTGTGTGTGTGCGTGTGTGTGCGTGTGTGTGTGAAGGGGGCAGACAGGGCAGGCAGGCTGCATGGTCTAACTTGCTGTAAAAGCACCTGAAGAAACAACACAAGGCTGGCACGATAACATCTACCCCGACTGCCCTTCCAGCTGTGTGTGTGTGTGTGTGTGTGTGTGTGCGCTTGCATGTGTGTTTGTGTAGGCGCGTTCAGAAGGCTGACACTCAGATTTATGTGTTTTTGTCACTTCCTGCACTACGTATAACCTTTTAAACCTTCATTTCGCCTCAAAGTGACTTCAAAAGAAAACAAGCTTCACATTTCCGCGGACTGTATCTTCAGCTTGTTCTATACCTGCTTGTTTCAGTGCTTTGGCGGAGTTTCATTGACTGTGCGCGCACGTCCCAGTTCACGCAGCATGTTCTCTGATTCACACACGGTTGAGGGTGAACCCAGGCTCTTCGTCTCTGGCTGCCTGGACGCTGCTGCTGCTGCCGCATCTTCTCTGTTTGATCACCAGTGAGACGAGGTGTGCTGTAAAACTGGATCAACAGTACAGTTTATCCTCTGCATTAACTGTGTCAAACCTTCACTTTAATTCCGGCATGTGGATAATAATCACATCCTTCAGCATCTATATTGTTTTGTCTCACAGAGATGAGAACAGCACCGTGCACGCTGGGTTTCACTGGGTTACTCCGGCCAGTGTACACCAGGAGACCAGGATGTGCTGCGAACATGTGCACAACACATACTGCAAAACAGCAACTGGTGCACCTCTGAGCTCATTGTGTTTTTTTATGACTGCACCATTATAAATTACATATACTTGGCTGATGAGAGATACAGGGTGAAGTATTTTAGTCATTCCAACCATCCCATATTCAAATGCAATATACTAGCATTTACACTCAGTCAGAAGTTACTTTTCATCTGATCTCATAAGTGTAAATGCACTCAAGCAGCATTCAAGACTCCTACAAAGGCTGTTGGTCAAACCACCTTACGGAGGTGGCAAATGGGGCCTCGGCCTCATATATGAGTCTCAGCTCTCCCACCCACGCATATTCTTCAGTGGTTTCGCTGATCAGGGATCAGATAACATGATACAACAACTTAGTTTGACCTTGCATGTGTTGTAATAGACAGGGAGAGCGAAGACTGATTTCAGTGTAACCTCAGCTGCCATTATCCCAGGGGACAGATGCTGCAGAGGCCACGTTACGACTGACTCCCTGCATCCTAAACAGACAGATGCACCCCACACCTTTTAAACAACTTACTCGAATTTGACTCAGTTCATCTTAAATTCTTTGCAGGCATATAATCTTTTCCTCCCAAGATGCATAACGTGTCAAATTATCTTGTGCATCTCTAATTACACATTTCCTCCAGACTCAGCCTGATATATTTGGTGTCTCTAAGTAAAGTAAATTCCTGCAGGTGCAAACAATGCACAGAATACATTTGTAATGATGTGTCATTTAGCGACACTCTAGTGTTTAAGAAAACATCACTACTTCACCTCTTGCTCTCCCTCTCCCAGGCAGAGGTGGATTAGCAGAGTTCTGCTCCGTTTACCTCCACCTGTCAGCGCTGCGAGGCCTCGTGTGTGTGTGTAGCTGCGTGCATGCGCGTTTGAGTGTGTGTCCTGTGCATTCAGCCATGAGAAGCTACCGCTAAGACCCTGCATCATGGGTTCTGTGTAGGTGACAGCTAAGCAGTCCCACCCAGAACACACACACACACGCACACACTTAAAGTGATGCTTGTAGACAGTTAAGCCAAGTAAATGCTTCGGTATCAAGTACCATTAGCGGCAATGCACTCAGAATATGAAAACCTGATGCTGCTTTTAAGTTTCTGTTTCCACTTTCAGCAGCTGAGAGGAAAAGATAGAGAGACATGGAGATGGAAAGAGAAAAGGGGAGAGAGAGAGAGAGAGAGGGAGAGAGGGAGAGGGAGAGAGGGTTTGTTGTCTTGTTGTGTGGTCCCGTGTGACTGTGAGGGAGCTGCACCTCCACGCCTCACTGCCATCCTCCCTCCTCCACCAGCTCCCAGAGCCTGCTCTGGCCTGTTAGCAGGAAGTGTCCTCCCAGCTGACACACACACACACACACACACACACACACACACATACACACAGCTTGAAAATGTTAGCACAGGGTCCCCCATGAGACCACAACATGCAAACATTTCACACAAGCTTCAGAGTTAAAGATGTGCCAGTGGATCTGAATTTAGGTTTTGGCAAAGGGCCCAGGTGAGTAACACATGAGATATAAGAGTGGTAAGAGTTAAAGTGAGTGAAGGGACTTTCAGCAGGTGGTGCTCTTTTGTCTCTTTAGCAATATCTGCCTGACGCTGCCAGCTTATAGCTTGTCAAATCACAAACTGCGGTGGGTCAAGGCTCGGTGCAGGAGATATCAGCTCCTTATGAAGTTTGTCGTGAGCTGCTGACAAATATCGGTTTCTGAATAATTATGAGTCAAGACAAAGGACGTGCAGAAACAGAAATGCTCTGCAGCAACAGAACCTTGTTTAAATAGCTGTGCACAGTTTGACGCTGAGTCATATCGACGCTGCAGAGAGTTTGGAGCCGCTTTCTAGCTGTGAATGTCACACTGAAAGAAGCGACTTTGTTTTTGAGTAAATGCATACCACAGGACGACAATACAGCAGTTCAAGTTATTAATATTGTTTTAGAATTTAATAAGGATTTCATTGCTTTTACTAAATGTTGCAGCATTTTGCTTTAAACCGACACAAGTTGGGTCTTAAATAGTGTTGAACTCTCTATGGATCAAGGCCTCTACAGCTAAACCTTTTAGCATCTTTTAGCTCTTTATTTTGGTCAAGTTGAGCTCTCATGTAACTTGATTGCTTGCCAGCTGCTCAGCACCAAGTGTCCAAACACGTGTCGTTCTGCATCAGCTGAAACGGTGATTAGCAGTCCCCTAGTGGTCAGAAATGTCTTAACGCAGCTTTAATACAAAGTGTATGACGTCACGTTGCATTGTTTGGGATGTCAGCGCTGTTTGGGATTTGTCAATGGAGTGAAGAGCCGCGGGGAGACCAACCCGCTCTCACTCTCAGTCCATCCCATATGGATGCAGGGTCAGGAAACACACCGGGCGCCTCTTTAGCGACATTATTCAACAAGCAAGTCAGGTGATGCAGTATAAAGACAGAGTAAGCATAGGGAAGACAATAACTTATATAACATAACAATAACTTATTTGAATTCACTGAAATAAAGATAGGTCACGTATTTAAGTAACTAAACTGTCTTTTCCAAACTCAAACCAAGTAGTTCTGGTGTCTAAACTCAACCAATTTCCCGGACGACCATGAAATTTAACTGTACTGCTCTAAATGCTGTTAAATTATGCTAAAGTGCTACCCAGTGTGCTGAAACACGAGAACAAGACCTTATAACTAAGTATCCGTATGTGACAAACTGTGGCGAGCCACCACCTGTAATGAGGTCGAGCTGCGACGCGATACCGCAGCCGCCAGCTCGGCTGAGTTATTTATTTATCATACTGTAACTTTTCCCTTGAGAATTCAGTGACGGGCGGTTTGTTTAAGCACCTGAATCAGAGGGAGACACAGAGACGAGGCAGAAGAGGAAAGACAGGAAGAAAGAGAGGGAGACGGAGAAGGAGAGAGGAGAGGGAGAGGTAATTAGAATCCAGTGATTAATGTTCTAATGAGTTTATTCTCCAAGGGGATTAACATGAAGGCTAATAGCAGCTGTGCTAAAAACATCCCAAAAAACCCAAAACACAGGAGACAAAACCACAGGCACAGGATTTGCTGGTCCGACAGAAGGAAAACATTCGCCTGTTGTTGTTTTTAGAGTTTATTCTGTTAGTTTCCCATCAACTCGTGCAACCTTGGGACGACCTTAGCTCAACCGCGGGAGTTTATCTCCAACTTAGCTGCGGCTTTTAAGACAGAGATGGAGCGAGGGGGGCGAAACCCCCGGCAAAGGTTTATTTACACTTTCATGCGCCGGAATGAGGATCCGTGATGAGACACTGGGTTCCTCGTCTAACGTGACAAACAACAAAGTGTTTTCGCGGTTAGTTCAAGCAAATCCCAGTCAATCTGGTGCAACGTCCTCCTGTTATTGTGGCAAATTATTGTTGAGACTGAGGCTCGGTGAGAGGAGGAAACTGGGAGAGTTGAGAGAGAGGTGAGAGACGCAGATACGAAGGCAAGAGAAGAGGGAGAAATATATATCCTTGTAACCAATTGGTTTTTGGAGTGATAGGGAGAGTGACATTCGGGTTGGCTTAGCCCTTTTCTGAAGGAAAAGGAGAGATTAAGACAATCCGCAGCGAGCCACCTTCCCTACGCCAAGGTGCTTAGGGACCCAGGGAGCAAAGAGGATTGTGGGAGAGAGCGGGGGCTTCTGGGAGAGCGTCGCCGGGATCTTAGAGGGCATTAGCAGTAACGTACTCTACCTGAGATAGACAGAGAGGAGACCACACCACCAGCCCTGGACCCCTTTGTTGACTGGCTTAGTGGTCCTGTCTCACACACACACACACACACACATTTACACACGCACTCAAACACACAGACGCGCGGGCACGCACGCACACGCTCGCGAATGCAAATATCACTATATTGTAAAAAAAACACACCCTCCACATACTGCATGAATGTTTACATACCTGCGTGCAAAGGCGGAACAAAGACACGCATACGGACATGTGCGCGGACACAAGCTGCGCACACACCGACGCACAATTGCTGAAGCAGGTTGACTCTTATATAAAAACATCAGCCAAAATAAGGCAGATTTGAAAATAGGTCAGTCATTCTGATGAAACCAAGGCGACCGCGGGAACTCGCCTACACCCTTATTTAGCATTTTAATAACACACCACGATGTATCAGATACGAGCGCTTATTAATGTTAACTGTCACACAAATAATGTAGATTAGTAAATATGTAATTACATTTGAGTACATTATAGTGTGTTATGACACATTTAGTGACTGTTGAAATACATCAACAACCTTTTAGGTTTGTCTGTGACTAGATTAATAAGCTTATGTGTATAATTTAGGTGTATTTGTACTTTTCTTGTTCTTACTCCACTACAGTTATCTTATAATGTTCTCATAACAATCTTTCTTTTAGTTTAACTCAATTAAACGCTGAATGCAGGATGTTTACTTGAGCGTGTGAGTATCTTTTCTGCACAGATGCATATTTTGTTTTGGTAATGCGGTATCACGATCGACTGGGAAGTGTAAATCTGTATAAGCAACCAGTAAAACCAGCAGAGCCCATTATCCTGTTTGCTGTCTTTCTATCTTTAAGTAATCAAACAATGACCTTCAGATGGAATTGACTGCACGTGGATGTGGACGTGCTGTTTTTAGCGATAACTTACTTTATGCACTCGACGATCATCTGGCTGCTAAACCAGTGCAGACTTGTAGTGAAACCCAACAATTTACAGTTTATTCGTGCGGCCTGGTATTTTTATTTCTTTTTCCTCGCGTGCAGAAAATGTCACATTACATTTCCGACACTGTGTAATCACATTGGATTTACTCGCAAATCTGATGCAAACGGTTGACTCAGTATTTTGAATATTTATTTATTTATTTATTAAGTTTTTCCCGCTGTGTGTTGGTATTTTTTAGCACTGCCACGTTGTCGAAGTGCAGCCTAAATCTAATCTAGGTTCTGCTGGCTTGTACCTTTGCCTGAGACATTGAGGAATTAGGGAGGAGATTAAGGTGTGTGTGGTAATCTATAAGGATGTGTTGATTTGTAAGGTGGAAACAGGGATAAGCATGACTTTGTGTGTGTGTGTGTGTGTGTGTGTGTGGATTTGAGAGTTACATAAGTAAGAGTTTGACTTTGGGAAGTGATCGGAGTCACGCACGCACACACACACACTGTACACGCAAGCATATTGACGCATACGCAGATGCTCACTTGTACAGTGCCATTCATCCACGCAGCAATCTGTGTCGTCCGTTAAGATTAGTTGTCACTGTCTTTGTTAAGCAGGTGATTTATGGGGGCGTCGGACAGCTAATTGCCTCGTGTGTGTGTGTGTGTGTGTGTGTGTGTGTGTGTGTGTGCATGCACAGCCTCGGGGTAGAGCAGCACGACAGCTGCACGAGGCCTCACAGCGATCCACCCTTCCCACTTTTCCCTCCGTCCATCCTCCATCATCCTCCCAGTCCTGAGTCTGCTGCTCAGCTTCGAACCAGTTGCTTTCAGAGGGATGTTCTCCAGGCCAGGGTCTTCTCATGTCAACATGATATTGTTGTATCACCAGCATCTTTCTTTTGGAAAGTAGATGAGAAGACTGATATGATGCTCATGCATGTTTGATAATGGAAACAGCTCATCTGGCCCCGCCACCTCTCTGGAAGCCAATGTAAACCGATTGAGAAACAGGCTGGCACGTAAACTCCAATGAAACCAGGAAGTGTTTGTGTGCTCTAAACAAATGGGATATAAAGACAGTGGCTTCTCCTCGTTTTGTATGTTTCTTCTCTATGCTTTGAAGACCGAAGTAGCCCTTACACTCGCGGTGTGGTACTGCACGTGGGGCCCATCAATATCCAAGAACCATGCCCCTCCGCCTCCTCTGACCATTTGGCTGAGTTGTCAGATTTGACGTCCATACCCATCCCCGCATTGCTTTTGTTGTTCATCCACCAATTCCTTTCCTCCAAGTGTTTACCACAGTACTCCTCTCTGTCTTCCATCCAATCTGTAACTTTCTCCAGTTCTCCCAATAATCATTTAGCTACTCCAGTCTCAGTGCAAACATATAAAAGTAGCTGAACTACTCACAAAACATGCAGTTCACTGTTCCCCAACGCTGTTTTTATGTTTTGCTTGCTGCAAATTAGACGTGCAACCTTTGATCCCAGGCTCCCACTGAATCGCATTCACGCCGGATGCTTCTGCAGCGCACAGTTCAGATCTAGTGCCAACACCGAGCCCCGGTGCAGGATGTGGCGTGTCCTTTAAGCAGCAAGTTAGAAGTCTTTCCAAAGGGAGTTTGTGGGCGACAATCAATGCTAGCATTTTCTAATCAGAACCACAATCTGTCCCTAATCTTAATCAAACGTTTTAGTTGCCTAACTTCAACCATACTGTACCTGTCATTCTCTGATACTGTGGGGGTAATAAATGAAAACGTGTTGGCGCAGAACGTTCAAATACAACGCCACTTAACTTAATGGGTTTTCTAGAAATCACTGAATCACGCTAAAACATCTGTGGGAGTTTATATTAACGCTGTCCTGTCTTTATGAATGCATGGATAAGTTGAAACACTCGCAAACAAAACAGCGGCTTGAGAGTCCAAAAAACGTTTCTCTGCGGCAGCACGAGTGGTCAAAAACTCCACGTGGCACCTTTAAAGGTGACTGTAAACCAAACTTTTAATGCTTTACTTGTGTTTTTTGTTATTTACATCCTGTTTTATTTACTCTTATATGGCCGTAACAGGTGGGCTCAAAAGGGGGTCCCCACAGGGAGAGAGAGCGAGGGAGTGGTATGATGGATTGATGGTGGGCAGGACTGATGCCAACCTCTCTGTGACAAGGAGAGGCAGCTGAAACAGACGGTCCCTCCCCTTTATTTGTGTGTGTGTGTGTGTGTGTTGCCACACTGCTTTGGCAGGGGTGGCACAACCATCTGCCTGGTCAGGATGGTGTGTGTGTGTGTGTGTGTGTGTGTGTGTGTGTATCTGGGGGAAGACAAGCCGAGATAAACGGGTGATTGAGTGTTCGAGGCTGCCTGGTGTAAGTGAATGGACTACTGGCACTGGCAGCGACGCACACACACACACACACACACACACACACACACACACACACACACACATACACACACACACGGTCAGCTGTATGCACGATCCATTAGGCTATAGTTGACCTGCTTGGAGGCAGACTGGGCACCATGTTTGTTTACAGCTCATTGTGTGTGTGTGTGTGTGTGTGTGTGTGTGATATTGTTCTCGCTACTGTACGTGTATCTTAAGTGAACATTGCACAACTTGTTTAATAATGTATCTCTGCATGTGTTTGCACAAGTGTTTATCGCTTGCACACTTGCATGTTTGCCTGCCAGGATTGTGTACACATGTGTGCATGTGTGTTTGTGCGTGCGCGTGTATTTGTGTGCACGAACGTCTCACAAACACTCTCACACTCTCTCTTTAATAGCCTTGTGTGTTGAATAAATACTCCCTGTACGGAGGAGTCAAAGCTGCCATGACATCTGTTGTGTCTGCACTTAAACTGCGTCCTGGAGCCTGTGTAGCTGTACTGCGTGAATGCACGTACCCCTGCCTGCATATGTGTGTATGTGTGTGTCTGTGCGCGCAGATTGTCCAGCAGGCCATAGGCGGTGTGTGAATTTGCCTCAATCCTCCAGTGCTTTTGTCAAACCAGGCACTTAAATGAAAACTCAGAGGCGTGCTTTAG
The DNA here is from genome assembly GCA_008933995.1 of Datnioides undecimradiatus. Taxonomy (NCBI): domain Eukaryota; kingdom Metazoa; phylum Chordata; class Actinopteri; order Lobotiformes; family Datnioididae; genus Datnioides; species Datnioides undecimradiatus. The sequence continues at coordinate 21,224,261 of WARS01000029.1, forward strand.
TCAAACCAATATTATTTCCCCCAGCGGAGACCTTGACACTGAACTTCCTCATCAGTCTGGTTAATGTGTGTTTTCACTGAGGACATCTAACTCGAGGTGAAAAACAGAGGGAGAGCTCCGAAGAGCACGTTTCCTCCTGTTTTGAAAGAATAATGAAAGAAATAACGTCTGGAATCCCAAAAATGTGCGTCTCCTGTATTATCTGCCCTGATTATGCTCGACTTTGATCAGAACTTAGACCAAAGGAAAAGATGTTTCACTGTGCGGCGCTGTCTTCTTCAACATGCAGCGATTTCTCTTTTGGACTCAAATCACAAAAAAACATGCGTTCTTTCATTCATTCATCGCGCTGATTATGCACGATGCATCCATCTCTCAAGTGATCCGCATGTAATTTCATGTCTATGTCTATGTCTAACTGTAAATCTCATAAAGAGTAATTTGTTATAATACCTTTACACGATCAGTGTCTATCTCAGGAGCTACGCATTCTTGTTACTTGGCATTTTCTTTTTCTTCTGCAATGGATTTGAACCTTGTTAAAGATGAAAACACTCTTTTCTCCTTGATTTCTTAGCAACATTGAACATCGCCTTGGGACATCTCAGGGTGAAAGCGTGTTTCAGCAGGAAGAAGATGCATACTCTCCTGCAGGTGAGCCCAGAAAGGCCATCGCAGACAGTGGATTTTTGTGTCTGCCGTTTAATCGTAACGTTTATCTGCATCACCTTACTTTAAAGACCTAATTTGCAGCATTTTGCACGGAAAAAAATGACGGTGCATTAATCAGAGAGAGGCACTTAACGGCGTGCGTGACGTTTGGCGCCGTACTCCGAGCTGACAGCTCACTTAACAAAGACGCGGAGACAGAGGAGCACAAACAACTGGATTGTTCTGCCTTTTCATCTCTCTCACTCACTCTCCCTCCTCCTTTCTTTCTCTTCTTCCCTCTCTCCCTGATTGAGATGCGCACACACACACACACACACACACGCACACACACACACACACACAGACAGCCACTGAGCAGCGAGAGCAACAGTATCTGCTGTAATCACACTTGTCTGTCTGCAGCCTATTGACTCCCTGGTTAACTGAGACCCAGTGTGTGTGTGTGTGTGTGTGTGTGTGTGTGTGTGTGTGTGTGTGTGAGTGCAGCATATACACTATTTCCAGGGTATCACTCCACGCCATTACAGAAAGAAATAACTGCACATTTATATACAACTGCGTCACATTTCCTCACTTATGGTCTCACGACTGCAGAGTTACTGTGACCTTTATCACACTGCGTCATGTTATAGTCTTATTTATACATTTACACATTCATAATTATACTTTTTCTTTGCTATATCCTGTTGGTATTTTGTTGATGACTAAAAAAAAACATTTTCTCACATCACCTTCTTCACAGTTTACCCCCAGAAGCCTGCTGCACCAGCGCAGGTGTAGCTGTGACCAAGCCAGACTTCCTGTTCTCCATCCTGCCCTCCAGCCCTTCTCCTCACTTCACCTATCGGCCCATTCCACCCTCCCTCACTCCCGCTTTGTCCACCCTCTCTCACTTATCTCCTTCCCTCACTCCCTCCCTCCCTCTCTTCCTACCTGCCAGCTGCTGCTCAGGGCCTCCTGGCTCTTACAGTCCGCCCTCAGACAAAAGAATGGATAGAAGTAAGAAAAAAAGAGAAAACGGATGACAGCTACACTCCTTTGTTCTCTGCACCTCTCTGTCTGTCGCCCACATTACCTTGCTCTAGCCTAGCTCTCTCTCTCTCTCCTCTGTTTTATCCCTGGGGGAGTCTTCATGGCCTCCCGTCTAACGGTCACTCAGACCGTCTCGCCTGCACAATTCGAACTACAATGGCCCGCGTCCTAACACAGGGCCGAACACGGGGCCAGCTGGGGCTTCACCTGCAGCCTCGTTTCCTCTACTGGGCTAAAACAAGGCTTCTCTGGGTTTACTCCTTCCTGATCCATTATGGGGCCAAACCACACACACACACACACACAGGGCCAAGTCCACTTCTGCCTTCTCCAGTGTCTCACACATCTCATATCATTATTTTAAGCGTGTGACTGGTGTTTTCTGCTGTGCGTGATGGGTAGACTGGGTGTAGCTGATTTGCTGGTGGTTAATCCCAACCCCGTCTCCTAAAACATGTATTTATATTGTATATTGTATGTTTTATGTCAGGAAGTGAGGGAGTTTTGCTCTAATTACGTTCACTGGTAATGTGTTTTTCCATTGTGTTGCAGGTCAGAGGTCATACAAAGAACAGCACTTGCAGCTTGTTTGTCGCATTTCGTCAGGAAAATGGGAAAGATCGCTCTTCCGTCGCAGACCGGCACAGACGCCAACGGCCGTACAGGAAGCTGTGAAACTGCAGTAAACGAAATTTTAAAAAAGCAAATTCTACTGCAAAGCGCAATATTTAATAAATACTGAAGAGTTTAAGGCAAAGTGGAAAAGTTGCTGAAAGCACAATGATTTTCTCTTTTTTCCCACAGCAACAGCCATGAATCATTGAATCATGGCTGCGCTGCCTTTATTAAGCCCATCTCTAGCACAAGGCTACTGTTAGTGTTTGTCTGAAATCAATAAAATCCTTTGACGCACACCTGTGGACTAACATGTGATGAGATCTGATTGGTTGGAGGGTGTTTGAAAACGCTTTCAGTGTCTTGAAAATGCCCTTGGGTTCTTTCAGTCGGATTTAAACGAACATATTATTTAGAAAATAAACACAATTAATATAAAACTGTCTCCACGGCTCAGCCAGCTCGCACAATGGGACTCAGACTCATCGTCGTGTCCAAGGCCGCGAGACATTTGCATGCTCGGGACAGACAAAAGAAAGGTCGTGTGTGGTTTATTCCAGTCCGGAAAACTTGTCCTGCCGCGGGAGGTCAGACAGAGCCAGAGAGAGACGCCCCAGCTTTGAGCTGCATCCCTGCAGAACCTGTAAACGAAGGCAGCAGGTGAGAACACATCCTTCCCCAATGATCTCATGTTCTGAGTGAAGGTGTTACATTAGTGGAAATAACACAATCACAGGGAGACGCTAAATGCCAGGACACCCCCCGCGGTGAGCGTAGCGGCTATTTACCCATAATCAAAGACAAACAAACTTGAAATGGAAAGGACGCTGAAGCGGCGCAGGAAGGAAAATATGTTCTTTGTAGAGAAATGTTTGTGATTTATTTATCCCTGGCAAAGAAAGCAACCACAGTCACCTATAAGATACACATAGATCTATGCTTTTATATGATGTTGTGAAATTTGTACATGTATATATTTTTAAAATATCTACATGATGAATTTAATCAGTATATATTGATTTATATACACACTTCTATTAAAACACGTATATACAAAACTCTGTGTGCTTATAGACGTGCTTCTTACTCAAATATGTATCTATATATCTAATAACATATATTTATTTTATGAAATTGTTCCAGTTTCTAGTGGGTTGGATAATTAAAACATGCAAACAAATAAACAACAACAGCAGAAAAACTAGCAGGAGAAAACATGAGGTGCGATCAAAAAGTCGCGATTGATCCGCAGCAGCAACGGCTGTTTGGTCTCCGGTTCGTAGCCACAGACGCTGCTTTGGTCTTGATGACGATGGGTGATAGTCAGGTTACACTCACCCTGTTAAAGCAGATCCTCCTCATGGTGAAATCACAGCGTTGATCACATGTTATCATACCTCTACACTAATGTTATTCCCCACACCTGCTGCATGCTCATTACCGCCCCACCCTCCACGTCTTCGCATCAGGAGCAATCTCTGAACTTCTTAATCATCCAGATCCCGAAGATCTCAACGGACTGTAGTTGGCCAGAGTCTGTATTATTGCAGAGCGGGTACATGATGCAATACCAACGATACAGCTGTGTTGATGTGCATGCACGCTGATGAACGTGTTGACCGGACACAGGCATCTGTCAGGATTTTATCTGACGTTTTAATTAAGTGACCTGGCATAAAAAATACTTCAGCCGGACTCTTTAACCACAGTTTAAATACATGCTTTTCTTTCTGACTAGTCTAAAATAAAGAGTGGATGCAGTATTTTACTATCCACAATAACAGAGAATGGGTGTAAACATGTTTTGCCTTTGTTTTGTTTGTTAGGACGCAGCAACATGGAGGCAAAAACAATTTTTCTCACAAAAACAAAAAGGTGCATCAGATCTTATCGGCCTTATCTCCACCTTTGTCCCGGCTGTCGGCTGCTTTCTCAGTAACTGTTCCAGCAGCTTCTGGCTGAGTCTGATCTACACAATGTCAGACGCACGCTTAGATCAGGTGTGTAATAACTCCTCATATCAAAATGACTATATAACATACATATAAATGCCTATGCATGACCACAACGTGAACAGTTCTGCTGAATATCTGCAGAACTGGAACAAAACACCATGTGGTCAGTGAGAACACTGCGTTACCAAGTGCCTCCTCCTATTTCGAAGCGTCCCTCCCGAGGTATCTCTACCATTCTGAGACCAAGCCTACACCCTTTGCCACCACCGTGAAGGTACATCAAGCAACAATCCAACATGTCTACTCCATCAGCTAGCATGAGCACTAGCATAACGTTTCCAACTCGGACCCACCAGCAAACTAGAAAACACGTTACAACTAAATATCTCACGCATGCATTCGGCTATGCTCTCTCAGAAATGCAAACGTGTCATCAGCATAGAGATTAACCTCAAGAACTCCAACATGCGGTTTTTCCTCCGCGGTGAGGTGCCGCTCTTGCACACATTGCAGTAAAATGTTAATATGGCTTCTCCAGAGTATGTAGCTTCTACGTCGTTGTATGTCTCAGTGGTTTCTGAGGTGCACCAGTGTTGTTGCTGGCTGGCTAACTATCTGTATCTATACAAGCGCACGTGGATTTTGCTTTACAGGGAGGGAAAACGTCATACGTGAGAAGCAGTGCATTGTGGGATGGGTTAATGTTTAACGGTGTGCACATATGAGGCAACACCGAGAGGGAAGAGATGCAGGAGAAAAAAGCAGGAGGCAGGATCTATCCATCTATCTATCTATCTATCTATCTATCTATCTATTGTTACAGAGTTCCTCTTATTAACCTGTTGCCCTCAGGGATGTTAATAATACAGGAGGAACTAATTTTGAATTTGACACCAAGGATTGGTGGCCTTTAGCTTTACAAAATACCTCCTCCATCAATTATTGAAAGAGCAAATCCAATATGGGAGGGCAGGCCGCACTGACGGAGCGACGCGGGGACAGAATGAAAGATGGACTGATGTGGAAATAAACTGACGCACAAAGAGGCAGACAGACGGGCAGACGGGCAGGTAGAGGTGACACGGACAGAAGCCAGGTTTCCGAACAAATGTCGTGGAGTTTTTATGGAAAATCTGTATTAAAAATGTGACTTTTTTTGTCATTTTTCTGCATTTAGGCATTGTTTTTTTCTTGAAACAGGTGGTTTTTGTCTAAATCTGTAGATTATTTGGTCTCTGTACTCTTTATTTTAGATGGCATAAAGACATTATGTGTCATTTTAGAAAGTTCTTATTGTGCCAATGTTCATTTCTGTCCAGTGTTCGGGCGGGACATCGATACCATTGCTCCCCGATCACCTCTGCACAGACTCAGGAGATAAGGCAGCGCCTGTATCCTTTTGGAAGTGCAGAAATCCATCTTTTTAAACCATCTTTGCTCCAAAATCTCCTTGCAATGTGACTATTCAATCAGAGATAAGTTAAAGTAATTTATGTGGACCTATTAAAATACAGAATATCAGTTAAAAACAGGAGACCACCACTTTTTTTGAGCTTGTGCATCAATGATTTTGAACAATTTTGGTATATTTCACTTGATTAGTACCATTTTTGCCACTTATACTCTAAAAGTGGCAGAAATGGTACTCTTGGCTCTTAGTCTGCTATATTTTACACTGCATTTTTCTATTTTACGTTGCTTTTTCCTACTTTTATTCACAGTAAGTAATGGATCTAGGTTCTTCTTCCAACATGGCTGCAAGAGGGTGGGTTATTTAACCTGCGAGCTCTCCTCTGGAATATCTTCCCAACCTTGAACCCCCTCCGGAGGAACAAGTTGTGAAACAGGACGGAGGAAAAAGCTGAATGTGATCTTCATGGGACTGGTGCGTGAGTATGATGTGGTGTGAGGATTACTGGCGCTAATACCAGGTGTTAGAGAGCAATCACCCTACCCATGCACACACACACAAACACATACACGTCACAGCCCGTCTCCAAGCACCTCAGCTCTCCATCAGCACACAGATAAGACAAACACAACGCCCACGCACAGCTGTGTGACTCAACGCGCGCAAACACGCTCACACGCACACAGGCGTGCACGATAATGCACACCTGCGAGCTAGCAGAGGCGCGCTCACATACAAAGCATGCATACATCATTGTCGTCAGCGCGCGCGCACACACACACACAGACATCACAGCGCATTTACAGAGCTGGCTGGCTGCCTAAGCTGCTAATTACAGCTGTGTGTGTGAACTCTCACTCTCGCTGACTGAACTACCCAATATTAAACACCAGAGAGAGAGAGAACCTCAGGGTAGTTCCTCCATAATCCATATTTAATGGCTTATTATGGTACAGCTTGTGGTTGTGTTCCGCTTGTGTTTTCATTAGGCCGATTAAAGGGATATTTACAGAAACCTTCTGTTCTGCAAATAGTTTCTTCTGTGTGCGCCCCGAAGATGCTCCTCTCCAGCTGCACGGTCTGACCCGCATGCCCTTTCCTCTGCGATATACAGTCAAGAAGCAAGTTAGCTAAAAACCCTTAAGCCACAAACTGCAGCAGACTGCGGAGGGCAGCTAGGAAGGCTTGTGGGAACACATTTCATTCTCTGGATTACGCAGAGCGCACAAATAATTCAATTTAACCTTTCGTTCTCATGAATGACCGTCCATTCATGAAGGGCTGGGATCAGTTGCAAAGTCCGCAGCTTGACGGTGCAACTTTTATTTCAGTTTTGGTACTAAAAAGATAGTTCAGTTAAACTTTGCTGTCCCCGTAATGCTTTTCTCATAGGAAGCTGCTGTTTTGCTTCTTCATCTTGCACCAACTTAAAAGTCTTGATTTCTTTTCTAATTGCCTGAGAACGATAAACATAGGTGCCTCTATTAAACCCGAGCTGCCTGCCCAGACTCTAACTCAATTCAACATCTTTTCTCTGACCTCCATCGTGAGAACAGGCTTTTGTGAGGAGTCAGAAGTAGACGGGCAGATGCTGAAAACAGACGAGAGAGAGCAGAACGTGGAGTAATTAAACACGGAGGTTTATCCTTGAAATCAGGACACAATAGCTGCTTGTGAATATCCCGACACCACTGTGCTCAGTGGCCTTACGCTGGCGCAAGTAGTTATAAACTCAATCTGTTTGTGGAGTGTTCGGTTTAATCCTCATCCTTTTTGATAAATTTGTCAAAAGTGTATGATGTTGGACCTCGACTGCAAGGTCCGATTTGGAAAAGCTGATAAATGTCACGTGCCGGGTTTCCATCCAACTGTTTCTCAAATTTGAACTAAACTTTCAGAAAATCGGCAAAAGCAAATCAGTGCTCGTTTCCTCCCCTTGTTAGGAGCTGTAATGAGGAGTCAGAGGCGTACGAGTCTCTCACCCTCTGTTTTCAAGGTTTTCCCTGCCACTGTCGCCAAGTGCTCGCTCATGTTAGGTGTAATTAATAGCAATGAGTGTGGCCTAGACCCGCTCTGTGTTGTAAAGTGCACTGGGATGACTTTGGTTGTGATTTGGCGCTATATGAATAAATTCAATTAAATTTCCCAGTCGGTTTTAAAGACTTAAAAAAGAGGAATAAGTGGATATTTAGATTTCTAACTGTTTTGTGTATGAATATGAGGAGGGCAGCATCCGAGAGCTGGACGTCATCATTTACTCCCTGGGTCTGTTTTCATTCATTCATTCAGTTTCTCAGACTTTGCTTTAAGCCAAGCATGAAAACCTTTTTTGCTATATTTCAATATTATCTTTTACATTTCTACTCAGCTTATGCTCCTCATTTATTATAAAACTATTGTGTATCTTATTGTTTTATATTTTAAGCTCTCCATAACACAGGCACTATACATGTTAATACTAATATTATTATTACTATAAACAACTGTGTCATCGTCATACATTGCTCACTAACCTCATTTGTGGTAAACAGCAACAGAGAACACGCATTGGGCGAGGTAAGCAGTCGTGAGTGGACGTACAAAAATAGAAATTCTCCATCACCGTCTTTTTACGATCCGCCTGGAAAAACATTAAGTACTCCTGGAGCTTCCAGGTCAGCTGACGGAGATGTAAACAGCGCAGATTAGCGACGGAGCAGCGAGGCCAAAACGTAACAAAGTAACCTCCCTCCCACCAAAAAGGCGCGTAACATGAACAAGATGTCACGCTCAACGAACGAGATAAAGGCAAATGGCGATGTAGTCTTTTAGATGATCAGGCTGTTGAGCGTCAACATCCTAACCGCTCTTCATGTCCCAGTGCTATTATACACTGGTGCTATTCTGGATAATTCAAAACTGATTAGGGACCATAGTAAAACAGCTGACGTTGCGTTCACACCACCAATAACTGTAAAAATAAAAACACATGACCTCATGAGCATCTTGCATTGTTTTCTGTTTCAATAGTCTTCTTCGTTAAGGTTGGGCAACGTTCAATGGCTGTAATCAACCCATTATCGATGTTTAGCATCAATAAAGAAACAAACAACATCTAATCTCGCCATGACTTCTCAAAACATCGACTTTGGATGAATGTAGACCCTCCACAAAGACCCTCCGATGTGTTGAGGCAGAACTTGTTGCACGCCGTTGTTTACCCGCTGGGCTTGTGGTTACGTCACACATCAGCGAGGCTCCGTGTAAATGCCCCCAAGATCTGCAGCACGCCTTCTTGGTCCGACTTCACACTGTTTATCCACCCTGAGTGGAAACTTTAGTTTGCAGTCGTTCACTCACTCACTCCAGCATTTCCTAATGACTTAGTCAACACTCGTGCTGGTATCTGCATGCATGCCTTGGTGTGTTTACCTGTATGTGTGTGTGTGTGTGCATGTCTTGCTGTGCCCTGGTGAGCTGGTTAAGCCTTCACTTTGCTTCAGACATGTGTGGAATTTTCCCTCCTCGTGAAAAATAGCCTTGAAGAAAGCTGAACCCAAGGGCGGCGGCTTTGTGCTGGATATGTCGTGGAGAGGGGGGGTGGGAAGCTGTTGAAAATATCTATTGTGAAAAGGTGTTAAGTTGTGTCTAATCTCTTAATTGGAGACTGTCATTGCCATTGAAGTGATATAGATTTAGTATTTAGTCAAAATTAATTTGACGCTAAGCTTGTTGCAGTAAAACCACAGGGAATTGCACCAAACACAACTCTGCTCGCCCCCTCAGCTCTGCAGAGCATTTGACCATCTTCACAGCCAGCGACTTTCGTTTTCAGTTCACTCTCAGCGCCACCTGCTTAGCATCAAATCTCAGAGTTGGCAGGTTATTTGAAAAGTGCAGCTTTAAGCGGGTTGAAGAGGCACCTTATTCCCCTTGGAGCTGGAGTCGCTCCAGGTCTGATCCCCGATGTGTAAAAGAACAAATGTTTGCTAACAGCAGCTGCCGCCAGCAACTTCACACCTCACAGCTCTGCCTGTGGCCTGTTGTGTTGCCTGAAAGTGTCTAAACAATTAATATATGTCCGTTTAGCAACACCCATTCTGTTATAGTCTATTGTTAACATGCATAGAACTAAAAAGTCACATTTCCTAATTCATAATTAGGAATCCGACTTACTTAAAGAGTATTTTTAACTAAAATAAATAAATAAATAAAATTTCTATTGTCATTTTTTAATCATTTAATTCATCCCGGTGCTCTAACCACCCCCATGACTCAGCCCAACTTTGGCCCACTTAGGCCAGCCCTGAGAAGAAGCTGAAAAGTAGTTGCCTCTGCAGTTTACGTCACCAGTGTTGTTTGTGGCGCGGTGCCACTGCCTGGTTAGCTGATGGCAGTTGCACCAGAACTGTCTGGTTATACTAGATCTTTAGAAGATGACACTCACGGGCCGCCTCAGGCCTCCCGCCAGCCCCAACCCATGACTTTACCAAACCCAACTCACAGATGAACTCCTGGGGACAGAAACCGTGTGAGATGATGCCATCACACAAAGCCAGTCGATACGTCCACCACACTTGTTTGTCAAAAGTGAATCACAGATTATTAAGACAAAACACGTGTGTGTGTGTGTGTGTGTGTGTGTGTGTGTGTGTGTGTGTGTGTGGGTGGGTGGGTGCAGAGCTCAATCACTAAAATGATGTCCTGTGCACACTTCTGCACACCAAACACAAGTTTGTGCAGCTGATTGACTCCATAGCAACTCAGCAGTGACGTAGACAAACTGTTATTATTATTATTATCATTGTTATTATTTGTGCATATTTTTCCCCAACCAAACAAAATTTGATCTGGGGTTTTATATTTTGCATTAAAACAAAACAGTTGTGGTGATCTTTGATCAAATGGCCACAGCTGGAGTCAGAAAACTGCTTTTTTTAAGGTGCACCTCCTTAAAAATGGATAAAACGTACTTCCTGTTTTTTCTTTTTTTTAATATTTCAAGCATCAGTTTCCACATCGGTCTATGTGGTTTTCACAGAAGTCTTAAAAGGCAATAATAACAAAGTGTTTCAGTGCACATGGTGCGAGCGGGAGTGTGTTCGTGCGCTGCGTGTAAGCGGATGTGTCCTCCTTTCTTCTGATGCTGCAGCCTCTGTGTGTGTGCAAGCATGCGTGTCCCCCCCGATTGTGTCTCTTCTGTGTGTTTGCGCGTACGTGTGAGTGTGTCTGTATGTGGGCGTGTGTGCGCCCACAATACTGTTCAGGTGGAGGTGTTGACGGAGGAGGAAGGTAACAGTTGCAGACTTTTCCAGATGAGTGCAGACACCGATGGCTCGGACTGATATAATATTATAATGACCAGACGGAACGGGCCAGACAATGTGCTAGTGTCACCTGCAGTGTCAACCAGAAGTTTACAGAAATTCAATACTTAGATTAACCCGATTGTGTCGGCATTTCAACTGATAACTCACTTTGTATTACCTTATCACGTTTTGTGTTAGTCAGTGCTGTTCTTTACATTATTATGCCATAGTTTTGCACAGTATTTTCCACCGTATTGCATATTTATTTTTATTTTGTGCAAGACTCTCTCCACCTCCCCTTCATCCACCTTTCCGTCCAAGTTCGGCTTTTATCCCTTAATGGATTTTACGTGCAAACTGCAGAATGACTGTTCCACGCACGCTGATGCATGCCTATTTATAGGAGAGAAGCTGTGTCTTTGCAGGATTTCGGGGGTTTCCCTGCAACACCAGTCACGCTAATGATGACTCACCACGACACATCCATTTCTAATATGTTTTACCTGCTGCGTTTATACGTTCATCTTTTTTATTCTTTAAATTATTGTAGTGTTGTGTACTTTCTTCTGCTCCATCTCCTATACATTATTTAATTCTTATGAAATGTCTTTACCTCTGTAAAGTGCTTTGCAACTTTGTGTTTAAAGACTTACTGCAGGGTTTTTATTACTAAGAATAAATTATTTGTGTTGTGTGAATATTAACATCTGCATTGTTAACATGTTGCAACCCGTCGTCCAGCAGGTCCATCCAGGAATCATCTCTGTGACAGCATGAAGCAACTTCACCACGACGACAGGACCTCGGAGATCCTGCATGCAGCCCGCACGGTCGCTCCGATATGAAACCGCCTTCAGCGCCGCAGTATTTCTTTTTTTTTCTTTTTTTTTTCCTGTTTACGTTTGTTAAATAAAGTTGACACGATACAAATATGATGCTTTAGCACATCTTCCCTAAGTGGAGAGTGGCTCTAAACTCTGTTGTAGAGTAAACACGCAAAGTTCAAAACACGTCGGTGTCACAGGAATTTTCCTACTTCAGAAAAGTGTAACCTGCCAATTAAGGATTGAACCTTTTGTGTCAAGCCTGGACCAGCTGCTGTGAGAGTGTGAGTGTGTGTACGTGTGTGTGTGTGCATGAGGAAGTGGTGGGGATGAGGCTCTGTCAGCAGGCAGGATTAGACCCAGTGCAGCTTCAACAAGAAGAACCTTTTCAGTACATCTCATCAAAGAACCTCAACACACACACACACACACACACACACACACACACACACGTATACGCACATACACAACCGACCTTCCTGCGCTGTTTCACACTCTGTACGAGCAAATCAGTGTTCACGCTGGGTACAACACACCTGTTGGCATGTGTGTGTGTTTGCGTCTGTGTAAACCCTCCTCCGAGCAGCAGGGTTTTAGCGAGTGCATTTAGAGATCAGAGGTTTCTCAGGGCGATAATACAGAACACTCCACTCCCTCCCTCCCAACCAAACCAAACCAAATACACCTGAAAACACTCACACAGGTGTGTGTGTTTGTGTGTGTGTGTGTGTGTGTGTGCGACGGGGGGGGGTGGCGAGGAAAGGGAGGAGAAGGGGTGTGGAGGGGAGGGTGAACACACAAGCACTTGCTCTCATATACGAAAACAAACACATGCAAGCTTGCTCTCATATCTCATGTTCACTCTCACACACACACACACACACACACACACACACACACGCACACACTCACACACACATTGATCCAGGGCTGGCAGGCAAAGGATTACGGCTCTGTGGTGCAGCTTAGCTCCGATGTGAAATGTGAGGAGGCCTTGGATTGAACTTTCAGACTAATTCAATAATTACAGCTGTTATGACCAGCAAACCTGTCTGTCTCTGTGCCCCTACCTGTCTGTCTGACCAACCTGTCTAATAGCTTGTAGGTCTGTCTGTGTGCCTGGATGATGTACCTGTCTGCCTGATCCACCTGTCCACCCTAATGTACCTGTCTGTCTTTGTCAAACACAAGGCTGTCTGTCTCTGTACCTGTCTTACCCACCCTACCAGTATAGACTGAATATCTGTCTTTGTACCTGTCTGTCTCTTTACCTGTCTGTCATGTCTCTATACATGTCTGCCTGGCCCTGTACCTGTCTGTTGGACCTGCTTCTCTGTCGTGGTACCTGTCGTTCTCTTTATCAGTGGGAATCTGAGTTTGTGTCTGTCTGTCTTTGTAACTGTCTCACCGGTCTACTGTGTTTTTACCTGTCTCTCTGACCTACTTGTCTCTTATTGCACCTGTTCCCCTCTGTATGTGTGTCCCTGACCTGCCTGTCATTGAACCTGTCTACCTTTACACTTGTCTTCCCTACCAGCCTGTCTCTCTGAATATTTGTCCATCATCATTTTTATATTCTTCCAGTTTCCTGTGTGTGTGTGTGTGCGTGTGTGTGTGTGTGTGTGCGGCCTGGTAATTATCAGGTCACGCAGGATTTAGTGGTCCGCTTCTAGAAACATAGGTGCACTCTAGTTGCCGTGGTAACATAATATGTAGAGCACGCTTCTTTTTTTTTTTGTTAAGCCCCGCCCCCTGCAGACCTCACCTGCTTTCATACTTTGACAAAGTTTGCACGAGGATTTCTGTCCGACAAGGTTCAAATGACATTTATGAATGACTCTCGTGGTTTCGTGACGCCACATTCATTTAACGCACACACACACACACACACACACACATAGCACATGCCAAGAAAGCTTTAAACAATCAGAGGAAGGCTTTTGAAAACGACGACTGATGGCTTTCTTAACCTTATCTGATACAGTAAAGGTCAGCCACCTGGTGTAATCAGGGTACATGTGGGTCCTCCAAACGTCTGAAAGTTTTACTCAAGGCTAAAAATAGGATAAAAATTTTAAAAAGCTATAAAAAAATAAAGTTTTTTATTTATAACTGTATTTTATTTCATTACGGCTGTAAACCTGAAGCAGAAGCCCTCAGGCTGCTCCATGCTGCCGCTTAGCAACGCTTGATTTCTGCTAAAATTATATAGTTTCCTCGCTCAAGCCAAGATAACCCCGATGACATCATCTGTGTTGGTTTCTCACAGTTGTCAAAGCTCCTCCAGAGCCTCAGAGGTCATCACACAACGGGCTGGCTACCGATCCCAAGGACTAGTAGACTGCAGTCCAATCTGTGAAGGTCCCCCCTTTACTATTTAAACCGTTCTGAAACATGCCCTTAAATGTACCTGCAAATGAATGTTATTAAACTTGAAAAAGTTAAATTAAGATTAATTAAAATGAAATTAATTTGCAAATTAATTACGGCAGCTAATATTTGGCCTGGTTTTGTTTAATGAATTTACATTTTCACATTCGGGCAATACGATAATGCTCTAATCCCAAGTGATTTGCAGCCATTGCAGCAGTTAAACAGGTGACCAACAGTAAAGCAGGGTAGTTACGGTGCAGCGGCTGCTTGAATTAGATACTTGTATGATAATCATTTGTGTACAGTATGAGGATGAGTGAGAAAAAGATTTCAAATGGTGTTTTGCTGCAACAATAATTAAAAAATAACACTTTGAAAAACAAGAAACACTGTAATGAATTTGGATTCTTGGTCAAAACTAAATATACGGACGAAATTGCTGATGCTTGTGAAGTAAAAGGGATGAAAGTCGGAGCGCGCATTGATTTCAGACAGAGCCTGCATTCAATATTCTAGCCCACAACAAAACAGTAGTTAGTACAACTCGAACTGAGGTCATGGAAACCCTCGTGCTTAAAAAAAAACAAAAACAACAACAAAAGTTTGATTGAGCTCACATTGTTTGTGTCATTGCAGCAGCTCCGTGCACACTGGATCTGTGTTTATGTAAGTGAGCTCGTGCACATGTGTGCGCATCTACGTTCAATTAAGTGCACGGAAATGTGTGCACGTGGATATTGTGTTTGTGCATGTGTGTGTGTGTGTGTGTGTGTGTGTATAAAATCTGATGAGCTCATTGTAGCACTATGAATGGTAATCATACAGCCCCCTCTCGGCAGCCGTGTGTAACCTACTGAAACCCAAACAAGAGATGAAGTGTGATAGTACATGCACACACACACACACACACACACACACAGAATGATGGGAGATGCAGGGCTATTGTGGAACTTGAACCTTCATGTCTCACTGCCAGGTGATCTCATGTTTTGGCCCAAATAAGACAGCGAGAGAGAGAGAGAGAGAGAGAGAGGAGCGGAGCAGACAGGGGGAGGTAGGAAACAGGGACAGTAATAAATACACCAGCAGTGATACTGTAATCTGATACTTCTACTCCAACTATTATAAACGTATCTTTGGTTGATTGATCTTACACTGCCCGTCTGACAGCACAAACAGATCCAGGTAGGAATAAAAACACTGGTTTCATGGCCAAGCATTTACAATGCTGCTATGACGACCACCCCTAATAATATCACTACTAAAATTAGCATATTATATGACTATATTTAGCGTGTTGTTGAAATTGTTAGAGGTGGAAAAACAAAAAGAACCGTGGAAATATGATAAAAATCAAACCGTCACGTGTTTGTCGTGATTTAAATAATACACAAAGTGAGCTCAACCTCCATCTGACCAAATGTTAGACTTACACTCAGCCGAAGCACACATTGTTGGAACTAACGGTTTCTGGGATGCAGCTACTTCTGCATCACACTATATTTAGCCATTAATCACACGGGGTCACTCGTTTTTCACAGAAACACTGTAGTGGAAGTACGGGTTCCCATGAGCCCTCGTGGCTAACGACTAATGAGAGAGCGAACTGTTCACTCACACTGTCAGTGGGTTTCTGCTTGGCTCAGCTAATACTTTGAGGGCTGTCATGGAAGAAGAAGTAGAGTCTCAGTATAATACAAGGGTTAGCAGCTGAATACAAACCTACTGTAAACAGTTTATTGATATTTATTGTTTTTAAATGGTTCCGGTTTATTGCCTATATTAAATGTTATATTACAAAAGCAATTCATGCATCTGCACAGTAGTTTAGTTAAAATGCAAGTTGGGTAGAACTGGCACAGCTCTGCCCGACCGAGCAAATAAAGTCACGTCGGACGCCTGCGTGGCTGTGCAACACGCCTAAACAGCCAAAAGAAAGACAGTCGGTGTAATATCACACGGTAATCATCGTCACAGGCAAAGATGTAGTTTAACAATGACATGGTTTCATTAAGAAAAGCTCAAACTGGGAATTTCCCTCTCGAGCATCAAAATCCAGGAGTCACGTCTTCTTACATAATAACAACTCTTCTGACAACCTCCTTACACACACACACACACACACACACATCGTGACCCCTGCGAGCCCCCACAACCCCTCACGTTCCCCGCTAACCGTTGCCCTCCGACCTTAGGCTGTAAACAGGTGGAAGCTGGGGAAGTGGCAGCAGTGGTGGAGGAAGGGGGGGGTGCTCTAATTAGTTTGGTGGCGTGGAAAACCCAGACTCCTCCTCCCTGAAAAATAACCAGTGTTTTAAAAAACACATCATCGAGACACAGCTCATTATCTCTCAGCTACTTTACTGAAATAAGCTCTGTCGAAATTTGATGACGTCACCTTTCAAAACTTGTTTTAATTAAGCCCGATCGCTTCCCTCGCACACAAAGCTGTGAGGAACAACCCATTTGCTTCTCGTTGTATGTTTTGTTAATCCGTGCAAACCACTACTCAGAGTGTTAAAGTGATGCGGGAGCTTGTGTGCATCAGATTCATGCATCTGCAGCTTATAATCCAAGAGTCCCGCAGCAAAAGCTTCACAAATGATTTAGACTTTAAAAGCGGAAAATGTGGAATCTTGTGCCTCATCGCCAGTGGCCGGAGTTTTCTTCTCACTGTTAACACCCAAGTAACCCCAATTGTTGACTGATTGTTGAAGTTTGCTGTAGCTTTGGTGTTTGGTGGCTAAACCTGCGAGGCTGAACTGTTCCTTTAAGAGGAGAGAGTGGTACTGGGGTGAGAGGGACGGAGGAGGGAAGACTGGAGGGAGGCTGGGCAGGAGGGACGTAGGGAGGGATGGAGGGCAGTCACCTGTGGTGTGGGAATGGAGCAGTGCTCTCCACAGGGGTTGGTGGTTTCTCCTGCTCCCCACTTCTCACCCCATCAACCCCCACCACCACCACCACCACCCACCCGCACACCACTTACCTCATCCCCCTTTTCACCTCCTCCTCCTCATCATCATCTCTTTTGGATACAGCTGCAGGAGGAGGGGGTCGGGGTGGGATAGGTGCACACTGAGGGGGATAAAGTGACGGAGAAGACAGAGGCTGGGACGGATGAGCGGATCGAAGGCGAAGCAGGTGAAAGAAACACGCTGCAGGCGTGTCGTGTTTGTGCATCAACCATTAAAACTACACAGCAAACTTTATATAAAATGAATATTTTAAAATAAATGTTGTGCTCTGTTTAATTGAATATTTTCCAATAAAGGCGTGTTTTATTGTTTTATATTTAAAATAATTACATTTGTTTAATGTTTTACAGTAGAGTTCCTGTTTCTTTGTGCATTATTGTGCCTGAATATGTTTTCTGTCACTGACAATTTGCTGCAAATGTGACACTTTAAATGTTGGTGCCAGCTCATCAAACTATACGTGATGACGTACTTATGAGTGTGTGTGTGTGTGTGTGTGTGTGTGTGTGTGTGTGTGTGCGCGCCCTCTGTCCCCCAGGCAGCTGCTTCCAGATGACCCCCAGCGGCGAGCTGTCGCTGGACATCTGCATCAGATACACACACACACACACACACACACACACACAGACACGAGTTTGTGTGCCTGTGCGTGTACGTACGAGTGTGGCGGCCTCTTTTCTGCTTGGCTGGGATTCTGTCACAAGTATTTGAAGCGTCTCGCAGCCACACACACACTGACAATCACTGACACTAACCGCAGGAGACGGACAGACAGATGTAAGTGTGTGTGTGTGTGTGTGTGTGTGTGTGCGTGTGTGTTTCTGACGTTAATGATGAGAGAAGGAGTCGTGTTACTACAGTGCCGCCGAAATCAGGGCCCGCGACCCCTTGTCAGCAGACACATACGTGCAAACGCACACATAGGCGTAAACATCTGTAGAAATAATGAAATTAAGACGTTATTTGACTTGATTAATTAGTTTTGAGCTTGTTTGTTTACAAAAATCTGAATTAAATACACAGATTGTTTCCATGATGCTTCATTAAGCTTCCAGACGGTTTAATTTCAGGGTCTCTGTGTCACATTTTACACTCGCATTAGGGAAAATGCGGCCGTCTCCACCTGGTCAGTGCTCAGCCTGACAGGAAAACCAGAAATCTGATGTTCTGAGAGACGTGTGGGTGAGAGATTTTAAGTGGACGTGGAAATCAATAAATAATCACAGTTAAAAGGAGCAAACTCAAAAGTGGGAACCGCTTTCCCTCCCGGCCTATCATTTAGAAAATATGAACTTTTCACCAATGGCTGAGGGGGTTTGTCGAGTGAAAGTGGTGATAGAGACCCTGATTTGATCATTCTTTGATAAATTAATGCTGAGGCTGTACTTTGTGACGTCGGGGGGTTTGAGTAAAAGTCCTTCAAACAGGCTGAGCTGCTGCAGGAGTGATGTGGAGTGATACGTGCTCAATATGAGATGATCCCGCTCAAATTACATTTACATTACAGTAAAAGCACATCTAAGTTGCTTCGTTGTTGCAGGAAACAGTGGCAACCGTTGCGTCTCACGCCATCAACCCACTTCTTTTCCTCTATCCTACACAAGGCAGTGATAGAGTATAGGAAACTGGTGTTTATCTTGGCTTTTGTAAAAAATTCAATTATATTTCAACAGGAGAAAGGAGTCAGTGAGAAAACATGAGAGACAGACAGGGACAGACAGGAAGTGGGAGCTTTCTCCTCCCAGTCGTCTCCAGCTCCTTCTGCTGTGCACACAAGATGCACGTCTGACAGAGTTTTCCGGCAATCTCCGCTAATCTGTTGAAACAATGTGCCGAGGTGTGTGTGTGTGTGTGTGTGTGTGAGTCTGTGAGAGTGGGGTAAGGTAGGGCGGGGTCCCCACACCACTGTGATTGGGGTCAGAGGTCGTCAGGGAACCAGGGAGCTGTCATGCTCCATTACTTTGTGCTCTGGGACAGAACTAAAACCGGAGTGAGGCGCAGTGAAAACTTTTTTTTTTTTTTTAGTTCACTTAACAGCCCCATTTTACACTCATATGGACACTTACAGGTTATGCATGACCACACACGTACTCATGCACATACTGTATCTGCAGACCCCATTCATTTATACATGACAGAATGCGTCATACTGCTGCTCCCAGTAGGAGTTACGCTTTCCACAAACACTGTTTTCATTCATATTTAGGTTTTGATCCTGTTCACACATGAATTGGATGCTTTTTATGGGGTACAACTCACATCAGCAGTGAAATAAAAAGCCATTAAAACCATATAATCATC
Organism: Datnioides undecimradiatus; assembly: GCA_008933995.1. NCBI lineage: Eukaryota > Metazoa > Chordata > Actinopteri > Lobotiformes > Datnioididae > Datnioides > Datnioides undecimradiatus. The sequence goes on from WARS01000029.1 coordinate 21,243,707, forward strand.
TAATCAACGTTCAAGCTGCTACACCATGTATGCTAACTTCCTTAGCCAAATACCAACGATGTAGCATGATGCTAGCTGCTGCACTGGAGTAGAAAGTAGCTAAAAACAGCTTCGGCCTCCTGCGCTGACCTGCTCCGCAGATCGAATCAGAAAAGCAACCAGGAATTTCCGACCCTCCTCTCTGACGTAACTTTCAGCCTTGCACCGCTGTACCTTCAAAACGACCGCTGAAGAATTTAAAAAGGCTGTAATGCTTTTTTTTTTTTTTTTTTTTCCGTACTTGCCCTTCTGAGGCAACTTTCCACCATCTACGTACAGGCTGCTCCCCCCTGACAGAAGGTGCTCTCAGCTGTCCGCAGCCTATTCATCACACCAACAGGCCGGCTGACTTAACGTCTGCGAGCTCTGCAGAGAGAGACGCATGTGATGATGGAGCGCACGGTCGGATCCGGCAGCAGGTGTGTGTGTGTGTGTGTGTGTGTGTGTGTGTGTGCGGAGAGAGAGGCACGGTGAAGCTGTCTTTTATCTCTCATGCTGCTGGTCGGGTCACGATATGATCGATTGGTTTCATGGCTGAATCTGACATCACCAAATTTTCACATGATTAAATTGCCTCTTTCAAACAGGAAGCCCTGAACTGTCCCCCCTGTATGTCATCCAATCGATTTCCTTGTTTTTCAATACACCCTGATCTTTCAGCACAGGCTGTGGCACTGCTCTTGCCTGGCATCCACAAACTAATGTGCAAACGTGTGTTAGTCTGAAACACAGACTGCAAAGAACAGTGGATGCAGCCGTTGTGACGTCACATCCTGGGTCTGTGCACCACAACTGGCTGCCATGGAGACACATTGCCTCGGTTGTTAAAGCACCGATGCGTTTTTAATTTTAGTTGTCAACAGACCCACAACCAAACAGAGCAATGAAATGTGTAACATAACAAAGAGTGATGGGGAAATGGAGGAAAGTTGAAAGGGGGCCGACCAACCTGTGGCCCAAGGGCCAAACTTCGCCTGCAATAAGGTTTCATTTAGCCTGAAGGATCCACATAAAACCCCTAATTATTGATTCTTTTTGATAATCTGATCATGCAAATTGACGCTTTTTGCAGCACGACACTAAATTCAGGGACCCTGGGATCATAGCACCATTTGTGCCCGCGTCTCACCACTTAATTTCAGTTTTGGCCCTCAAAGTGAAAAAAGCCCAGTCAGACGCTGGATAACGTAGCTTAGCGTAGAAACAGTAGGAAGCAACTAGCCACCTCTGAATCTCACCAATTAAAGCCTTATATGTCGTTTTCGTTGCAGGGTGCTGTGTGTGGGGGACTATTTCCTGGCTCTGCGCAGTCACCAGGCAACCGGTCCGCACCACGCTCAGAGACACAGACATCCCGGTGTCGTCTGCTGGCCTCAAATCTGTCTTTACCATGTGTGTAAAAGCTCTTCTGTCTAAAAATAAAACAAGCCTCCCTCCTGAACTCTGTCGCTCCTAACTCTTTGCATTTTCCACCGCTTTTCTTGCGACACCCACATACCTTCGTACCCTTGAACAACATTGAGTAACTGTCGCATGCCGATAAGGGGACACAAAGGTGAGCTGTGAGAACTCTGCCGTCATTGAGATGTTGGGCTTTCCAGCAGGTCTGTGTGAACTGGGTGGTGATGGTGCAAGCTGCTCCTGAGCAAGCAGCTCATGTTTGGTCCCAGTCTAGTGGAAAAAAACCTGCCTAACCTGTCCAATACTCCCTCTGCTATGTCAGTGTGTGTGTGTGTGTGTGTGTGTGTGTGTGTGTGTGGGCTACTTACCTCACTGGGTGCTGTAGGAAAAACATCCGAACATTCATCAAAACAGCACAGATGAAGGCACAGATGAAGATAAGGCCGCTGTGTTTTTGTATGACAGGTCTGTTTTTGAGTGTGTGTTCCCTTCAGAGGAGAGAGAGAGAGAGGGAGAGAGCATGTGTTTGTGTGTGTGTGTTTGTGTGTGAGGGAGACACAAGACGGGACGTAGAGACAAAGAGCAGGCTACAACTAGTTTTAAGGCCATATGCTGCCACCAAATCAAATATCTGTCTTTGATTGGAGGTCTCTCGGAGGCCAGATAAGGAAAGCCTCCGCAGCGTCGTGTGCACGTGGTTTTCAAGCCGCAGCTTTCATGGCATCTCGTCCTCCCACTGAAGTCTGATAACGCACATTAAAGGGCCGGCGCGGAAACAAAATGAAAATGTCATGTGAGCACATTGTTTGTCAGCGTTGTTTGTTTTTGATCTGCCGCCGTTAGCAGAAGACTGCAGCCGCGGAGATAGCATGCAAATGATGGTCTGTGTGGTCGAAGTCATGTGCCGCATGTTTTGTGTGTCCAAATATTCACCCAAATATCGCCGGTGTTGCGTTTGACGACGTCAAACTCCTCGCCTATATGCCACAAGGGGTTGCTTCACGAGGGATTACAACCATCTCCCACTTAAAGCATCGAAAAACAGCCGACTGAGTACATTTGGTTCACCCAGAGCCATTCAAGATGAGGATGTTGTTGACGATCGGATGACGACGATAAGGTGAGTCACGCACACAAATGTGTATAAAGCAAGTCGGAGACGACACCATTAAAAGTATGCTTAGATACGCCAAAAGTTAAATTGTAAAAGAAGCAAAGCGTGAAACTTTCACTGTCTGACTGTGTTCCCCGGTGATCTGTGCAGCCTCTCGCTAACCTCAAACACTTCTCGCCGATGCTGCAACTTGATGCTAATTTGTGAGTGCAAATTACAGATTTGTGCGCCAGCGTCAACAAAAGAAATGACCCCCGACACCTGCCGGGGCTTTGGAGGAGAGAGACGCAGGAGATCATCTCACACGTTCCATCCCATCCAATTGAACAGTGTCCCTCCTGGCTCCCGTTACTCCGGACAACACGACCTGTCATCATTGCTACCAAGATGCGGCCTTAACGTTTAACAGAAACGCACGCGGCGCCTCGACAATCACAAGCAGCGCTTCCACACGTCTGCAGAGCGTCTGCAGAGCGTCTGCAGCGGAGGAATAACGCTCGGTGAAGTGGGATTTTACACGTCCGCATGACGCCTTCTGTTCTTTTCATTTAAGAAAAGCTAAACTTATAAGTGAGAGCGTTAAAATGTTTGATGAGGGACGGGCTCTCGACTTTAAAGTGTTTAAGGTTTTTTTTTTTTCTCCCCCCCCCCTTCTCCAAGTCTTTCATCTCTCCCTCCCAGAGACATTTTAATATGTTACACATTAACTCTACAGATGGTGTCGGAGGCGACAGACCAACGTGTGCGTGGCAGAGCCGTGTAATTGTGCCGTCGCTCGACTCGGCGGTTTGTTTTCCAAGCTGGGAGATGATTGGAGCCGATAAGACGAACCTCTAAATATAAAGTTGTGGAATCATTAAAACCATGTAAATATTCTCCTCCAATCCCTTTACTCTAATCCTGACCGTGACCAATGAAACCATTCATTAGAAAATCATCAGCTTTGCAACATTCCAGGATTTTTGACTTTATGCGTGCGTGTGTGTGTGTGTGCACGTGCGTGTGTGTGTGTGTGTCTTTGCATGTGAGCACAGGAGCGAGAGGGCCCGTGCATGTGAGCGTGTTTTTTTCAGTCGCGTTGCTGCAATTATGCATCCGTTTCTGCGATTGTGCATGTGAGGACATATGCTTGTGTGTGTGTGTGTGTGTGTGCGCGTGCATCGCCCGGTTGTGCGCTGCTTATTTATGCAAATCGCTGTGCCGTTTTTATGGAGGTATAACTGACAACATTAGGTCTAATCCTGAGGAGAACATGTCAGACATTGTTCCGGGTCCATTTCGCAGATTGTCGACGAGAATCGCTACCTGGCTGACATTTTAGAGCTCGGCTTCAAGGTCAAGAGACTATTCTGTCTGTATTTTTGATATCTGTGTTAAGTTTGGTATGCAGTCCCCAGATTTGTCAGGGTTACACTGATTGCAGCTACATACGCTCTATTACACCGGTTGCATGTAAAACTCAGGTCCTGCTTTCAGATCGCTCAGAACAGAGTGGGTGAGACGGCGACAGATCAACGTCAATAAGCAGGTTTTTCACGTTCCGTGTAAACGCCATATCCTGTACATTATCAAAAACATGACACTCTCATGCATGCAAACACACTCATTGTTGAGCCCGTTGAGCCAGCTCAAACCTTTATTGGGCCTTAAGCAGATCAATACTTCAGCTCTAACACGCTCCATCAGCTGTATGGGTCATAGGCGTGTTGCTGATATCATACCAATATCAGGCTTTTTGCCTTAAAGATGGCGGACTCATAAGAGTGCTCCGGTGCAGCGTCCTCTTGCGTTCATCAACTTGGCTGTAGATTTTGACCAAATCTTGAGAAAACCCGCGCATGTTAGCAAGTTAAAAGCACGGTGAACTCTTTACTTCCTCGATCCTAATGAATTTCCTGCTGTAATCTGGTGATACCACCTTAAACAATCAACCTAAACTAGGAGCCAGTGTCAGGATATGCAGGATTCAGGCAGAAACCCAATTCAATTACTCAAAGATTTGCCTCAGTTTGACTGTTTGTAGGCTTTGTTCTTACCTCATAGGAACAAAACATCCGGGAAGTGGCCGGTTGTTTTCCAGGAAGTGGCCGTTCTCCGGGAAACACTGGTTTTGAACTTAAGGGGTGAGTGTGGTGCTACGGGAGACACACACAAACTGCCTGCCAGCAAGATGGAGGAGAGGGCCTCCATTTCAGGCCGAGCAGTGGGTATCGGTGAACCTTCCCCCAGGTGTGTGTGTGTGTGTGTGTGTGTGTGTGTGTGTGAGAGAGAGAGAGAGAGCGCTGAGGCACCCTCCTTGGCAGCCAGTTTGAGGAAAGATTATCTTGACAAATTGGATAAACATCTTGTGTGTGACAGGATGCTGATGGAGGGTCTGCCTGCCCACACACACACACACACACACACACACACACACACAGTGACACACACCTGGGGTTGCTGGTTTGTTTAGCTGCAGACTGTGTGTGTATTTGAGTGTGTGTGTGTGTGTGTGTGTGTGTGTGTGTGTGTGTGTGTGTGAACCCAGCCTAAAGGCAGGTAACAACAGGTCTCCCTCCTCAAACAGACCATGCAGGTTCTCAGGTGTGTCTGCCTGCTCTGCTTCAAATACTCTGCCTCTTTACTCTGTGCATGTGTGTGTGTGTGTGTGTGTGTGTGTAGAGTGGTACTCTATAGAGAGTTTAGAGTGATCTCATTGGTATTTTCATCTCACATAAGTTTGTTGATATATAATATAAACAAGGAATCACGTGTGCAGGTTTAAGCCAACATGCTAACTTCTTATTTTGTGTTGTTTGCTTTTTACACTCTCTACATTTAACCTTTATTTGTATTTGAATCCTCTTGGGCAGGAGTGTTTAAACACTGGCAACATAAAACACAGTCATGGGCCTTTTAATGTGTCAAAATGAGTGTTTTTCAAGTCCTTTGGGCTGCATATTCATCACTATGAAAGTAAATATCACTCCAAATGAGCCCTGAACTGTCCCTTAGTTATGCTGCTGTAGGCCTAGACTACTGGGAGACTTCCCATGATGCACTGAGCTCCTCTCTTCTTACTAACAGCATATGTAGTTCTCTCCTCTCTCCTCCTGACGCTCTCTATTTGAGCTGCAGAGTCTTGATCTGCGATGTCAAGCCGCCGACTGCCCTGTAACCTGCTCAACAACCAGTTGGGGCAGATGGCCGCCCACCCACAGCCCAAGTTTCTGCCTGTTTAAAACGGAGTTTCCTCTCGTGACTGTTTGTGTTTCCTCACGGTGGGCACTGCTGCTAAAGAGCGCAGAGCCCGGGCCCTGCGCCGTATGGAAAGTGCACTGAGGTATGAGCGACGCTGGAGCAGGTGTACGCCTTGTTGTGCAGAGTGCGACGCTGAGGTGACTTCGAGTCCTTTGGGAGCTCAGCCTGCTTTTGTTCAGCGTCATAAGACAAAGATGTGAATACAGAGACACGTGCACCTAAAAAACCTTTTTGCATGTCACCTCATCTTGGGAAACTTGGACTGGGACTTGGACTTGGGAAACTTGGACTGCTCTTGCACGTTCTGCAGAAACTTACATCCTACCTTAACATATGCATACACGCACAGTGCATATCCACAGACACTGGAGTCAAAGCGAGGTTAATTTATCCACTCCCACCCTCTCTTAGTCCCACTTTGACGGGTCCATCTCGTTTTAAACCCAGGATTTGGCGATTCGTTATCGCTCTCCCTCCCTTCTTCTATCTTCTGTCGTTCTCGGCTCCACAGGGGGTTCGGCGCTCTCACATTTGGAGGATTTTCAGGGCCACTTTTGTCTTAATTAAACCAACAGCCCAGCTCCGCGTTTCACCCGATGAACAGAAAGATGACTGTGGTTCACAGAGGGACACTGAAAACACTGTGTGTCCGTGTCCATGTCTGTGTGTCTGTGTGTGTGCGTGTGGGTGGCACAGAGAGGTCACAGGCTTTACTGTTAGCGGTGCCATGCTTGATGCTCTTTTAATCACACTTTCCATTTTAGGCATTCGGCCAACGCTCTTATCCAGAGTGACATAAAATAAGTAAAAGCCAACATCGTGGCTGATGAGTATTAAAATACTACAAAGCACAACACGACTGGAGAAACCAGCGGGGTGTTGGTTTTAACTGGGCTGCACTGCGAAGTAAAAACCTGCAACGCTTTCAGATGAATGTTAAATAACACGTCGGGGTCTTCTTGATCAGGAGAGCTTGTATGTTTGTACATTAGCTTCGCTGGCACGACTTGCTATTATAGGACCATTAGCAGCTCGTACACACCCTTTAACATACTGAAGGACCATTATGTAAGACGCTTCCTCCTAGTTTCCCATCATGTTTTAAGGGAAATGCAATGCAGGTCATCATTAAATTAAAGTGGAGAGTCGCCAGAAACATAACTGAACATGAAACGTGAACAGCCACAAATAAGCAGCCACTTCCTTTACGCAGCAAAGCATCATTCAGGGTTTTTTGTGGTAAACGTCACACGCTAGCAACACATTGTTAAAGGTGGGGTAAGATCGAGGTCTGTTCTAATACGGAGAAAGTCAGCGACCACGGCGAGTTCTTTAATTCTTATGACTCTTCTTTAATTCTATGACGGCTCATTTGCGATCACGCCTCCTTTTAATGGCATCAAATAAGTACTTAAAATTAAGCTTAACCCTTGAACCAAGCTAAGATAAGATAATAAAATAACAAAAACATCTCTGAGACATAAAATTACAGGTAATCTGATCAGTTTGGCTAACATGGAGTGGGCGGGGTTTATAGCCTATACTAAAGTCAGCCTCCAGGGGGCGATCAAGACGTTTTCGTTTCACCTTTAGGGAGCAGCAACGCCGTCCATCCAGTTTAGTGAGCTACGCAAAATAACAAGCATGCAACTGAACAAGCATGAATAACACGAATCAACACAAACAATAAGATGCACGAGAATTGTTGCGATAAGGTTTTTAGTTTGGTTGATCAGACACGTGTGCAGGAGACTGGAAGTAGCCAGGAGCGCAGCAGGGCTCGATCCTGACAGGGTGAAGTGTTCGATCGCTGTTTTTATTTGTGCAACACTTTGCTACCACTCAAACTTTTACCCACAAAATAAAATGCAAGCTGCCGACGAGGAGAGCAGAGTGGGTGGCTGGCTGCAGCCGGAGGCCGACCGACTAGAATAGCCAGTGCCACCTGTCACTCACGTCGTGAGGAGGCATGCAGGGACACGTCGGGTTGCAGCCGTGCTTTTATAATTTCCCGCTGCAGCTTAATGTTTTACCACCAGTGCACACACATTAGCAGCTGTAGGTGGGATGTGTTTAATATCTCAGTTCAATATGCAGCGCTTTGCATTAGCCAGATATAGAAAGTTAGTCACAGTGGGTTGTGTGTGTGTGTGTGTGTGTGTGTGAGAGAGAGCGTCAGCAGTGTGGAAATGTAAGTGGACCTCCACCCGGGGGAGGTTACAGAGTGGTGGAGATGGACACAACACGCCACAGAAAGAAAGTCTGTGCACTGAAATGCACTGTTCACTATTAGGGTTTTGGCAAGCAGCGGTCGGTGCAGACCCTCAGTCTCTCTCTCTCTCTCTCTCTCTCTCTCTCTCTCTCTCACACACACACACACACACACACTAATACGTGCACAAGCACATACACACTCTAAATAACACCACTGTTGTCAAAACCTTCTCCGTACAATGTCGCTAGTCTGCACTCTGCTAAAAATACTCCTGGCAAACAACCTAGTCTGATCGGGATTGTGTGTGTGTGTGTGTGTGTGTGTGTGCAGAACAAGAGAAAGAGGCCACTAATAAACTCACAAAGAGCTTGTGGAAGAGAAGAGAAGAGAAGCAAACAGAAGAAGAATAGCGATGGAGGACGGAGGAGGGGAAAGAGAGAAAGAAAAACCTTTTGCAGTATATTTATTTTATTAAACTGCTGAAAACCTTTAACGAACTCATGTTGCCTTGTGGCCAAAATGTAGTCATTCGTTTTGCTTTGATTGCGTGAAGTCTCCAAACAAAACTCTGCAGAAACGTGAGGTGGACGTCAGCGCGTGGAGTCCAGGTTTGAGGTTGGGATTGAGTCAAGGTGCTTCCCCACAACGCACATCAAGACTCGTCTCCAGCATTAACACTTGGTTTTACAGACATCCTTGTTTAGTCGACCCATGGTGCGACAGTCATAATAAGGGGATTGTTGACTGTAAGTCCAACAGGGGGGCTACTAGGAGCCTCGTGGCCGCACAGACAGACATGCATTCTGCGCCCCATTGTAACGCGGTGTGACCCTGCGGTGGGAACTGCAGCAACAAATGTCGCCGTTACTACGACATCTGCGGCTCACAGAAAAAGTTTTTATGCTGTAGTAAAAGTTTGAGCATTTTGTGCACTGTTGGCACTGAGGGGCACCCGGAGCCGCCTCGGGCCCGACGGCTGTTCGGCGACATCCGTACGTCGAGTTCAGCCGGACCAGGTCTGTTTTCCCCCGTGGTTCTGCAGGGCTAATTTACAGCTTACAGACAGGAAATGACCATAATCCCCTGAGCTTCCCTTAATCTGCAAACTCTTTCTGCTCTTCATGCTCCAAATGATCGGGCAGCACACTCACACTCAAACACACACACACACACACTCATGCTTGGTCCTGAGCTGCTCAGTGGTCAATGGTAAAGAAAGGAGATCCCGTTCAAGGTGATTAAGCCTTCTCTTCAAGACAACAAAGCAATAATCCAGAACACTTTGACATTACGCCCACTGGGACTGACTGTAATATCTTTGTAGCTGCCGTTCATCCTCTGTGCTATAAGAGAAGAAGCTAACCTGAAACAGAAGACCTATAACATGTCTCATCGTATCACCTGGTTGTGAGCGTTTCCACAGAATAACGTGAACCAGGAAGTCAGGTAAAGCTTCTGTCTGCAACTGAGTCACTGTGTTTTTCCATTTGGGTTTGTTCCCAACGAGCAGAGGGGAGGTCTTCACATATATCAGCTTCCACCGGAGTCACCAACATAAAATAATGTTTGGCTTTAACATCCGACAAACGACAAAACTGATTTTTCCGGACATGGGCCTCCTCGCCCCGGCGATGATATGGAGGATGCTGTTAGGGCCGGCAACACTTAGCTCTGAGTGCTGCCAAGGTACACGGCGTCCTCCTGTGAAATGCCTTTTCGGCCTGTTTCTGAGTGGTTAATGTGGTGTCTGTTGCCAAGGCAACACAGCGGCCGTCAAAATGATGTTTTAGGTTTTTGGCAGCGCCCGTAACATCCACTTTGACAAAATAAAGCATAAAACGCGCACGCGAACGTTTGTAGTGAAGACACCCCGCCGCCCCCGCCGAGAGGTGTGAGAGCACAATACACACACACACACACACACACAGGTACCTCGCTGGTATGAGTAGTCATGTGATAGCAGCACTTACGGCCATCACAGCATTTTCACACTTCAGCTAATATTTTTATAATGGACTAATGTGATTTTAAATTACAATGAATTCCCCTCAGCTGGAACAAACTCAAGACAAATTTGTTAAAATACACTGGCTACTACAGTAGATGGCCATCTGCCATCCAGCCATCCCCTCCTCTCTCCTTCCCACGACCTTTTTGTTTCATCATGTTTTGGCCTAAAAGAGATTTTACTCCCTCTCAGGAGATTTAGCTGGAAAAACTTAAAATGCATGATGTGATGTGATGTTTTCGCTCAGTACACACCACCTTGGGCTACCTGGGTAACTCAAGATTTCCAATCTAGTGGCCCACATTTAGGCCAAGCAAGGGAAGCGGTGTTTGCTTTATGCAGCGAGGCAGAAAGCACAAAGTCAAGGTGGCTGTTGGGCGTGTGGTGCATCAGACTTTTGTGACTTTTGCACCTTTCCTCCACCTCAACCAAGAGAGTTTGTGGTCTAACCCTTGAAGGGTAAACGAAAACCAAGCCGAGTGTTTCACTTCCCTCTCTGGTTCAGAGTTTCAGTCCCGCGTCACCCGCAGCAAGAAGAGATGTTAAACCACTTTATATGAGCAAAAACAAGAATTTCAAGGCGTGTGAAGTTAATCCTTTGCCAGAATCCTTCCCCAGAATTCACCACACTGCGATTTGTGCACAGAATCAATACGCACACCGGTGTTTCTCCGTATTTATGACGCGTTGCACCTGAAACTGATGAACGCTGTGAGGAACGTGCTTCTTCCAGCTGCATTAAAGATCCTCGATCAGGTCACTTTATCTTTTTAAGCCACGCTGTAGCTGTCCTGCACAGATATGGTGAGAATTTACATTTAGAGTAAAATAAATAAATAAATAAACATTGTTGAATTTTGCTGAATTGATTTCTTTAAAGTTTTGGTTTCTATGGTTCATTCAAAGTTTCGGTACGTTCCTCTCTTGCTCTCCTCGTCTTTCACTCCTTATTTTTCTTTCGATACGTAAAGGCTTTGCTGTTTCTCATGGAAATTTCTGTTTTTCAAAAAAAGCACAAGATACATTAAAAAAAAAACAAAACAGATTTCATCCAGGCTTCATGTACTGAAGAGCCCAAAAGTTAGATTTACAGCTGGAAGAAGACACAGTGTAGAGTGTATAGTGTCCTTGCTGCTTAGAAAAGGCGACAGAGGAGGGAAGAATAAAAGGGGATGAATCGTGCGCTGAAATTCCTCAGAACTATTAATTCAGATATTAGAATAATCTGTTAAAATAAAAGCAGCAGCACTGACAGTGGAATTTCTGATTTGCACGTGGATTTAATAATAAAAACCCGTAAATAAAGAGACTCACATATACAAACATAAAGAGGTGGAAGGAGATGGGGGAGAGACACTGACATGTCCGTGAATCCTTCCCTGTTGTGACGAGCAGAAGAGGGCCTTGTCCGCCGTTGTCTCTAACACTGAGACTGCATTGTGTTTTGTGTGCGCGTGGCGATCGATGCCATCAACTCCAGTCACTGCCCTGCACTTCATTTGGACTCGCTCATTCAGCAGTGAGCCAAGAGGAAACGGCGCGGCGCAGTCTGACTGAGCTGCGATACTTTACGCTGCGTTAAAAGGCTGCAGGAGAAGGAGTGACAGGAGGTTAGTCAGAGGAGATGGGAAGAGGCTGAACTAGAGGGAATAAAGGAACAAAATGAGCCTGAGATGAGATGATGAGAAATCAGCAGTAGGTGAGGAAACAAGTTCATGGGAGAAGGTCACGCAACACATAATACTGCATGCACACTATGTGGAAGTCATTTGATTTATACTGAGGGATTATTATTTTGTCAGTTTGCTTTGGTTCATATTCTGTTTTCATGAATCTGATTGCTTTTAACACAACTCACCTCACCTAGTTCACAAGAACCTAGCTGAGTGTAAGACTGTGCATCGCTGTAACATGTAGAGTCCCTCCTCCTCATACTGTGGCCGTATTTATGTCAAATTTAAAGGGGACATATCATGGCAGCTGACAGCTGTTGTAATTCGAATTTGAATTTTTTTGCATAATAAATCTGAAGTCCAGCCTCTGAGGAGGGTCTGCAGTCTCCCACTCTCTGGTATCCAACATGGCTGCCGCTCCCGACGAACAGCCCGCGGCTGTACGCTACAGCTACGACCCAGAATCTGACGGCGAACAGCGGAGGAAACGGTTGGAAAGAGTAAAAGAATCAAACGCAGCCACGGTCTCCTCTGGTCTTCTGGGGCTGGGACAGAATATCGGCGTTTGTGTTGGTGTTTACAACCAACAACAGAGCAGTCTGCATGTCCGGCTCTGACCAAGGACATCGCCACACACCGCTAGCTTACCGCTGGAAACAGAGAGCTTCACCTAGCGGGATGAACGCCCCCTCTCAGCGGTTTCACTCAGAGGAGGACGGCCTCTGTAAATCACTCCTGTGGTTACGTAACGACAGGAGCTGGATCTGAACGGCCTGTAGGAGCCCCACGTTACCAGAGGGTGGGCTGCAGAGACGATGCAGGACCTGTCTGCCTTCCTCACTCTCTGAGCTGGTTCAGCTGAGGGGGGACTAGTTTAAATATGTAGAGGCAGGAAAAAAAATCACAGTGCACAGCCCTGCAAATGCCAGTCACATCATCAAAACCTTGTAGCATGTTAGCCGCTTACGGTACCGGCTAACTCTCCTTTCACACAGACGTTCACTTCTTTGACGGTGACGGCCATGCTAGTGATGGAAATGTACTGAAGATATTGAGCAGCTCCACTGCAAACTCAGCTGTTCCTCACCATTTCATCAATCATCTTTCTGAAACAGAGAGCGCGGCGTGAGCTCGACGCAGCGTGTGCGTGCGGGAGGGGAGGAGATGTGTGGCTGTCGGCACCAATTCACCCTGCGGCTGTCGGGCTATTCAGTCTATTTCAAAGGAGAAACTGATGACTTACGCGCACTCACACACATCCATCGGCCAAGTGAGTTGGCACGTTTGTCTGTTTAGTGTGTGTGTGTGTGTGTGTGTGTATTTCACTAATAATTCATAATAAAAGACTAAGGACATCACGTTTGAAGGTCTGCCATCTTGAATCCCGTCTCTGTCTCCTGCATTTTAAATATTACTCAGGTATGTATTTTTAGCAAAAAACAGGAAATGACATGTTAAACATTCGGATTATTATTATTACCAATGCATCGCCGTGAAAATACATTTTACAGCTGCAGCTGAAGGCAACCAGCTGTTTTATATACTGCCGTGGCGTTGAGTCAATATTGTTGCATCATCTCTTATAAACCCAGGGAATGTATGGCACAGCATCTCCCTCTGCAATGACGTGGAGTACGGGCACAGTATTTGAGTAAATGTACTTAATTACATTCAACTATTGTCAATACACAAACACCCACACCTTATTTATTTATTTATGTATTTATTTAGGGGTGAATGTGTAGAAAGTGAAAACCTATACGTCTGATTTAATTCACTTTGCTATGGCTGACGCATTAGCTTGTATTTGAGCATCATTAAACTTTAGTATAGCGTTGTCATACAGCGTGTAAAATGTGTTTTACAGTGAAACGCCTGAGCTCAGTGCAGACAGCGTCTTGCCCAGTCTCTCCGTGTTTTACTGTAATCCGTCCGTCTGCGTCTTCGCACAGATAATTAGCAGGAGTCTCCTTCAAGGGTGAAATCGAATTTTTGGTTTTTATGCTTCGGCAGCTACAGAGAGAGAGAGAGAGACAGATGCCTCCTCACTGACCTTACAGCTGAACTGTAATAATGTTAAACCATTTTTCTTTTGCTTTTTCTCCTTCTACTGTGTGTGTGTGTGTGTGTGTGTGTGTGTGTGTGTGTGTGTGTGAGGGAGAGAGAGATAGGTGAGATGAAGAGAGTATTCCACAGGGCTTAAGGGCATTTCACAATGTTAAAGGGGTAGGTTTTCAATTACAGTGTGTGTGTGTGTGTGTGTGTGTGTGTGTGAGTCTGTTCACATGCTCCATATGACAAACCTCTGAGCCACCTACACCTCTGTGCCACTAGCCGCCGTGCACACAGTAGCGCGCACGTTCGGCGACACCGTAACTGACAGGATAATACGCCGCAGTGTTTGTTTTGTCTCTTAAGTGCTACATGAGACACGAGAAGGTCTGAGACATCAGCGTGATTACAGTAAATACAGGAGATCACCGGGAAGCTGGCGGCCTCGGCTTCCTTCGACACTGCGTTTTGCATTTTGTGTCGCCGGCGACGGTCCTCAGCAGAGAAGTGACACCAGCTGTTTGCTGAAATGCATAAAGTTGCATGTTTTATCTTTAACTCAACTGTTCCTGAAACTTCCAAACAAGATCGTATGAATCAATCATTCCCTTTAACTTCTGCAGGAGAGATGCAACCGAATACCACGTTATATAAAGAGTGTGTGGGTTTTGCGAATGGACCTGGCTTTGCACCAGGAGACCGGCGTTTGTAACGTTAACACTGACTCTCTGGGATGTTCTTGAGTAAATTAACAGACGTAACATATTGAACCTACATCACGCACCAAAACTAAAAAAGTAGTTCTTTGGTTTATTTGTAACCATGGCGATGAAGGTCACCAGACAGGCGTATCGCTCGTATAAAGTCGTGTTATGTGCAGGAGATGTGATTATTCATTTTATTCATATCCATAAAGATCAAAGAGACTGGATTGATTGTTCAGAGGACAGAAACGTGTATTTTGACATTTAGTTTCAATGATTTGCTGAAACTTGATTTACATAAAACCTAAAACTTTGATCAAACCTGCTAATGATGGCAGCAAACACTTGATACAACTGAGGTTCGTCATCAGAGCCAGAGGTTCGTTTTAAAAAGTGAAATATTAAGATCATATCGGATGGCAAGAAGAACAGTTGTGTCCTAAACCACGAGGGTGCTAGAGTTCAAGAGCAAACACTAAAACGTGATCAGCAGCGTCGAGCTTTGTTTCACGACTGAGATGTTCCCCAGATGTTTCCGAGGAGGTCAGTCGGTCACGTTGTGCTTTGGCTCATTCAGTGTCGGTGCAGTTAAGTGATCTAAAGTCTGATTGTGATGAATCAAAAGTGTTACGAGATGCAGTTGGTCAAGGAAACTGAAGACAAAAGACAAACAAGATAGTTCAACAAAGTACGCAGTACAACCCTGAGTTGTGGAGTCATGAAGCAATAGATGAACCTTGGATAGGAAGTTCAGGTGAGTCCAGGTGACAGGTTGTTTTTGCCAGTATCTCTTTATTGCTAACATGTTCAACAAATGTAAAATGAAATTAAGAAAGAATGAAAATGAATAAAAGGATGAAAAAGAACAAACCGGTGGCTTCAGTTCGTCTAACTGTGAGACAACGTCAGCGCCGTCTGTCCCGTGGTTTCTCCTTCTCGTCCGTCTGGAGGGGTCGTCTGGGAGGGTTTTTCTGGGGTCAGCCAGTTTTTAGCTTCTGGTTTGCGGAAAAGTTCTTTAAAGAGAGCAGAAGTTTGGCGGCTAAGCTAAGCTAATTAAGCACTAATACATGATATACCTCAGTTAACTCCCATCAGATCTCTTCTTAGTCAATGAACGAACACACTGATGCCGTGGAGTAGCTTACCTTTGATGCTGTCTGCCAGCTCCGTGTTGAGGTTTACACTCCTGCCCTTCTTCGCAGGGGAGTTGTTGTCTGAGGGGAAGTATGGATCAGCGTCATCGCGCTTTCTTTTCTGCAGCGTTGACTGCCGTGTGCTCGTTTGCCCGCTGTGCTCACAGGCCTAAATATCAGCTACATAGAGCTAAATGAAGATATACTGTGTAAGCAGTGCTGGGTTTTAACTCAGGATGTGCGCTGCGTGGCGACACAGGTGTTTTGTCTGAATTATTCGTATGAATTATGTCGTGCTGCAAGCTCTGCTCATCTAGGCCTGTGGAGCTACCATAAAACGGGGCGTTGATTAGCTTTGATTAGCGCAAAGACAGGGGCTAAAGCAAGTAACCTTGCTGTCTCTGAAGCACCTTTAACATCCGGCCATTGTCCTCGTTTGAATGGGTACAATTAGCAAACTTGCATCAAATGACTCTGTAGTAGTCACAGGTGTTTCCACTGCTCCAGCTTCGATTGGCAGTGACGTAAACACAGGCTATGATGCTATAGCACACAAGGACGTTGGCAGGTGCATATACCACTGTAGCAACAGTGGATTTACAGCTGTTTACACTGTCTGATTTTGTACTTTATATCATGCAGCACTGGTTTAACAGCTACATCATGATATTACTTTCTCCTGTAACCCTCTTTTCTGCTGCGGTTGTAACATACGTTGTGATCTCGAATGTAAAAATGCACATACGACCCAATATTGGTGTAAAAAGTGTGTGATTTGTCTAATTTTTACAAAAACCACATTGTAATTATTGTTTTTATGCAGAGTTACATGCCCTAACTGTTGTTACAAGTCTTTGAAACCACTATTTACACATATTTACATGAGCATGGCAGGTAGGTATTTGAACATGGACCTGTTGACATCATCTCTCTTTCTTTTCCATTTCATGTTTGTCACTGCCAGGGAACAGCGCGGCGCCCATCAACGTTTCGACAGCGATGCAGCCCAGAGACCACACGTCAAAACGAGACAAACAAACACTTTACCGCGCACATCTGGCCCAGGTGTGCATACGTGCTGTCGTTTACCTGCTGTATCTATTTACCTGTACCAAAGAGTCTGAAGAGTTGCCCCCCTCCACTCTTCAGGGCTGTCACAGGCTGAACGACTCCTATGCTCTTCAGAAACTGCAGAGCTGTAGCCAACTGAAATCACAAATAACGGGAAAAATCTGTTGTACTACAGTTTGTCAGCAAATCTGTAACTAAATGTGATTATGGGTGGATGTTTTTCAAGGAGAGGGAGCACAGCAACAACATAAACTCTGTAATTCACTCTTTCAGACATGTACAACCAATCACGTGGATGCATAAACAGCTATTTCCTGCAAACTATGTAGAGATAGACCAATATTTGCAGATGACAAACTAAGCATATTGACTGCAGAGACTTTGCAGGTCATCTGCATTAAATCAAAAGACGTGAAGATGTACATGAAGCTCCAGGCCTCGGTGACATCATTTGGATTAACATGCTGCAACGATCTTGTTGCACAATGGGGCGTATCTCCATCAGCTTCAGGGACCGAAAACGTTTCTTCTGCAGGAATTCACAGAGGCTTACGTCGAGCTTCGCGAACTCCAGGCAAAATCGTCCCCTGCAGATGAAGGAGTCGATCCACCTGACGACGTGAAACTTGTCTGAGTCGTGCTCTTTCATGCTTTTAAGGACCGCCTCCTGAATGACATTAGGAAGAGATGTGGTGTGAATGCAAGGTGTCAGAGGAGGCGGAGGAGATCCGGCCTCCGACGACGACCTGGCTGTCGGTCATGGTCTGAGGTGAAATCTGCAGACAGCTGAGATGTAGAAGACAAGAAGAAAACGTGATGAACGACGTCGGCGTCTCGCCTCTCAGACAGCAAGTGTCAAGATCAATCAGTCCTCAGTCATTTCATTATCCAGTGAAAGTGAAACCGCACTGTTAGCTGCATAAACCTCTGCCCATGTTAAAATAAAGTCTTGAAAACACAAAAAAAACACTTCATGTAAAAATATTCAAATTTTAGACATTTTCCTCCCACCAGATAGGATTTTTGACGCTTTTCAAGCTTTGTACACAAACAAAGTTGTATATTATCTGTATACGAGTGATATTTTAAAAGTGATATGAGCTGAGATAAAGCTCAAACACAGGTGGAAACCCTCAAAGCTGACAAAAGTAAACACTGAGAAATGGGTTCCAGTCGATTTCTCAAAGCAATTTCCCGTCTGCATTATGTCTCTCTTCACTCCAACATCACATCGACTTCATGACTGAGGTAGTTTTCTATCGATACTTCAAACTCGACTCTCAGGAACAAATCGTGTCTTTTTATCAACTCACCTGAAGTCCACAGGCGGCTTAATGAGCGCCGTGTGTTGTATTTCTGCGTATGATAACCGTCGGTTTACAAAAGGGTTCAAGGTTGTTCAGCCAACAAAACAGGGTTGAAACGTCTGAATCGATGGAGTCTGAGCGTCGCCGGTCACAGAGAAGCTCCACTGATTCGTTCTGACCGATGACCCAACGGAGTGGAACGTCTCCTCTGCAGAACTTTAATAAATACACAAACAAATACATCACGAACAGAAGTGTGTGTGGACTTCTCTCCCTTGAATATATCTCGTGTAGAGTTAACATTGTACCTTGTGCCTCGTGTTTCAAGCCTTTTTCATAGTTTCTCTGTGTTTTTATTGGATTTATCTCTTTGGACTTTTAATTCCTGCTTTGCACCTGTAAGACTTTTGATTTCTCAGCCCCTGCTCCGTCTCTGTGTCTGCATTTGAATCCAGTTCCTTGTTTTCGTGGTTCAAGTTTGCAACTTGCAGCAAGATGAGCAAAAAGAAAAGTTGGAAAGATGTGCTGCACGCTGCCAGAAGTTGCAGAAAATGTAATTATAAAGTCAAATTAGTGAGTCCAGTAAGACCTCGGCGTCTTCTCAGTCCATACTGAGTTGTACAGTTTAAAGGAATGACCTCTCCTCAGTGGAACATGGGGCTGTAAATCCAACTCCTCGACCAACACATCATGGAGGTGGTGCAAAATTGAAAAT